>CAUYUJ010008133.1:35000-42135 GCA_963575745.1 Prorocentrum cordatum | reverse complement strand
GCCCTCCACCTTCGCCCCGCACACTCGCTCCACCCCCCACCCCCCTCGACATCCCACAAGGCCCTTTGGGCTCTCCTTCGTCGGACCCCCGACCCCGCGATTTCTCGCCCAAAAACGACCGAACCCCCCACCTCGCCCCCCCCCCCCTCCCCCCCTCGACATCCCCAGGCGTCTGGGGTCTGTTCTTGAGACGCCCGACCCAACGATTTCTGGACCAAAAACAGCCGATACCCCCACTTCGCCCCCCACCTCGCCTCCACCCTCCCTCGACATCCCCAGGCCTCTGGGCTCTGTTCTTGAGACCCCCGACCCCACGATTTCTCGCCCAAAAACGACCGATACCCCTTCCCCCCCCCGCCCCCCCCCCCCGCTCTTCCCCCCCTCCCCGCCCACCTCGCCTCCACCGCCCCTCGTCCCCCAGGCCTCGGGGCCCTGTTCTTGGGGTTCCCGACCCCGCGATTTCTCGCCCAAAATCGACCCATATCCCCCCCCTCCCCTCCCCCCACCTGGTCTCTCAGCTGGACCCCCTCCTGGCCTGGCATCCCCAGGCCTCTGAACTCTGTTCTTGGGACCCCCGACCCCGCGGTTTCTCGCCGAAAATCAACCGATACCCTCCACCATGCCCCTCACCTGGACCCTCCCTGGCCTGCACCCTCCCTCGACACCCCCAAGCCTTTGGGCTCTGTTCTTGCGACCCGCGACCCCACGATTTCTCGCCCAAACTCACTCATACCCCCCACCTGGCCACCACCCCCTCCGCGACACCCCCAGGCCTCTGGGCTCTGTTCTTGGGGCCCTCGACCCAACGATTTCTCGCTCTAAAACGACCCACACCCCCCACTTGGCCACAACCTCCCCTCGAGGCCCCCAGGCCTCTGGGCTCCGTTCTTGGGACCCCCGACCCTACGATTTCTCGCCTAAAAACGACCCACACCCACCCACCTCGCCCCCACCTGGCAACCACCCACCCGCCCCCCCCCCCTTCCCACGACACCCCCAGGCCTTTGGGCTCTGTTCTTGGGACCCCCGACCCCACGATTTCTCGCCCAAAATCGACCAATATCCCTCCCCCCCCCCGCCTCCCCTCCACCCCCTCTCGACACCCCAAGCCTTTGGGCTCTGTTCTTGGCACCCACGACCCCACGATTTCTCACCCAAAAACGACTCACATTCCCCACCTGGCCACGACTGGCACGTGCGTCCATCGTCCCTCTTGTCGGCTGTGGCAACAGCTATCCAGTCTTACGCACTTTCGTCACTGACTTATGGCTCCGTTCAGCGACTTCCCTCCTTTTGCGCTCTTGGCCAGCACAGCACACGTTGCACCTTTGCTTCCCATCCGCCTTCTGCGTCGTTCGCCCGGCCAACCAGCTGCTGTATTCTGATGTATTCTTCTCTGCCAAAAGCGCCTTTGCATTCAGCGCATTTCCACTTCCCGCGCTGCAGCTTCGCGTCGTCGATGCATCGATTGCACTTGCGGTGATGATCTGCCCTGCCGGCCCACATCTTTTCAGAGAAACACTCTTTCTGTTGCGCCTTCTCGCACACTACACAAGTTCTCACGTCCTCCCTCCTTGCAGCGACGCACTGCTTGCACTTACGATGCAGATCAGCCGCGCCGCCCCACATCCGATGTGAAAAACACTCATGCCGCTGCGCCACCTTGCACACCACACAAGTTTTCATGTCCTTCCTCGCCGACTTGTCCCGCCCTGCAGCGACGCACTGGTTGCACTTACGATGCAGGTCAGCCACGCCGTCCCACATCCGATCTGAAAAACAATCTTGCCGCTGCGCCACATTGCACACCACACAGGTTTTCATGTCCTTCCTCGCCGACTTGTCCCGCACTGACGCTGCAGCGTTGACGCATTGCGTACATTGCATCGACGCTTTCGGCGAGTGAGTCAACATGTACTCTGAAAACTCGGTCCTCCTTTTTGGAATGCCGCAGTTGGAACACACATGCTCTTTTGCCTCTTTGGCACGGGCCTTCTCTTCCTCTCTCTGCAACTTCTTACAAGCCTTGCATGTGGGTTCCTCGTTGACAATAATATCCGCTTTGGCAAATTGATCTAGTAACTTCTCCTCGCCGCAGCGCGAACACTTCAGGTGCCTATTCGCCTCTTCGCAGTCCCGGCACATTCCCCCTTTGCATCGGGCGTTCCCTGCCTTCTCCCATTGCAAATCCACGAACGCATCCTCGTACTTCCGCTTCTCGCATACGTAACACTTTCGCCTTTCGGGACAGTCCACGCAACGCCGTGACGTCAGCTTGGAGCTGTGGTGCTGCGACGTGTGGAAAGCATCAAGACCCTTCCACAGATAGCACTCCATACACTGCCACGGCGTGCCAATGCTCTTTTTGCCTTCCAAGCACAACTTGCACACGCGGAGACCGTCGTCCCGGCTCCACTGCCCGAGAGCGAACTGGTTCTTGTACTTCACCGCCGAGCACAGTGCGCACTTCCCTGCAGGCATGAACTCCTTCTCGATTGCATCCCAATCCATGGGATCTCCCCGCAACGACTGTAAGAGCAATCCGGGACCCTTCCGCTCTTTCTGAGTGTACGGCGCGCGGTCGAAAGGCCGAAATATCAGCATGTCTTCGCGGCGCCGCACGCGCGTCAGAGCAACATAACTCGACAACGGCGACGTGCCCCCGCCAATCCTCAGATCCACGATGACACCTTGTTTGAAAGTCTGGCCCTGAGCTGAGTGGGCTGTCACTCCAAACGCTGGGGCCAAAGGAAACTGCCGCCGCTTCACTTTCAGACGCGGATACGGCCGGCCTTTGTCCACGAACCAGTCTTTTCTCTGCGGGCTCACTGGGTACAGGCCCGGCGTTCGGAGCCCCGGGATCGTCCACTTGCATGGGATTACGTCCCCTGCATCATCGAGACCCTCGTCGAAAAGGACGAATATCACTTTCGGCGTCTTCTGCAAGATGGTCTCCCCTCCTCGGGACACGCGACCCGCTCCTTCCTCGCCATCGCACGCCCATGAGTGCACGGTCCCAACGCGTCCGCGGAGCAGATACTTGTCCTCGCTGCGATCTATGTGATCTGTGAGGGCCACGGGCATCCCCTCCGCGATGGGCAAAAACCCGGGCAGGTCCCCGCTCTCCTTGTCGTGGCGCTGCAGCCAGGCCATTTTTTGGCTCGGCAAATCCGGCCGCTCGCGCAGCGCGTCGGGCGTGGGGGTGTCGCGTGCAGGGATGTACACCATCGGCTTCTCGTGCAGTCGGGCATACTGCGACGCTCGGAGCTTGTTCACCTCATACTTCACGTCGTTGTTTGGGAACACTCCTGGAGCACACCGAAACTTCGCAGAGTGCACGCGCGGGTCATCTGGACCTGCGATGACGAGACGGCGCCGTTCGCGCTCACGCCTGCACTCCCCACATTCCTGCCTGCGGATGTCTTTCAGGGTCACTGATCGCTGACGGCGTGCTCCGACGGCTGCCTCCTCCGAGACCCCTGCGCCGACACTCAAAGCCTGACATCTCGAGTTCCCACATCCCACCTGACCATGGAGCCAACTCCCCGGGACTCCAGTATCACGCCCGTGCAAAAAGGCATGCGTGTCTGCCGTAAGCGCTCCTCTGCGGAACTCCTCTTGCACGGATTTCAGCCAGGCGTCGTCGCAGCGCTCACACTCCACTAGCTCTGTTACTCCCTGCACGCCCTCTTGACCACCACCCCACAGGAGAGCTTGCCCATGTAGCACTGGCGGGAGCGAGGTATACTTTCGAACCTCCGCGATGCGCTCTGTTGGCACGTCTGCAAGGAACCCTCCGTCCGGAGGTGCCAGCTGCCAAAAATCTCCGCTCAGCACGACGTTCAAGCCGCCGAAGGGCCGCGGCACTCCGTCTTCCCCGCGCTTCTGGGTGCCCACGTCCCGAATGACGCTGCGAAGCTTCTGGTCTACTTCGGCGAGCAGCCGGGCGCTGACCATGCTGATCTCGTCGATGAACAACCACCTCCACTGCAGGACTCGCTTCGCTGTGTCGTACTGAAGTTTCACATCTTCACCTTTGTCGTCGCCGCGTTTCACGGCGGGAATACCGCATGCGTGATGCATGGTGTCTCCACCGAGCAGCTGCGCCATAACTGCCTGAAAGGCCGTGATCTGAAAATGGACGCCAATCGTCCATTTCATGATGTCTTCGAACAGCTCCTTCCGCAGAATGCGCAGCACGTGCGATTTCCCTGTGCCGGGCCCTCCGTGCATGCACCAACGCAGCGGGTCACCCATGCCCGCGCCCCCTCGTGCCTCCCCGTCCAGCTCTTGCATCACCCTCTCTGCTACCTGCTTCACCATTTCGAACTGCTTCGCGTTGACAACGCGCCGGCCTGTGTCTTTGTCAGTCCTCAACTCCAGCTTCCTGAGCCACTCGGCCACCTGGCCTGATGTCACCCCTGCCTGCGCCTGCACCATCCCATTTCTTTCTTCCGCCGCCACTCTGTCGGCCATTGACTTCTCCTTGTTGCGCGACGCCCTTGCTGCGGCCCGCACGCCTTCCAGATCGCAGTTGACCGCTCTCGGCCACGCGCTCCGGACCTCACTGAACGGCTTTTCACTCGGGCGCTGACCCCGCGCTTCCTGTGCCACGGCCATGCCTGCTTTCGAATTTGCGTAATGGGAACATCCACCCAGTCCACCCTCCGGCCCACCGTCTTCTTCTCCACTACTGCTGTCACCGTCTCCATCTTCTCGCTTCCGACCACCGACGCGTGACTTCAGAGCCTCGACCAGCTGGCCGAATCCAACCTCCAATTCTTCGTCGCTCACGTCCTCATCACTCCGCGCGTCCTCGTGCTCCGCATCCCTCGGGCGCAAGCGATACACGCCGAGGAAATTGCCCACGTACCGCGCAGCCTCTTCCGACTGCACGCCGCCGTCCAACCACGACACCATGGCGTCCACCCACGTTTTCGCGCCCCGGCGCAGTCCGCCTGCAAACACAACGTGGTCGTCTGCCTCTGACTGTCGCAGCGTCCATGGATGGAAGTAGGACATGACTATCCGCGCGGATCGCTCAGCTTCCCCATTTCGGCTACGAGGCACCGGAGCCCCGAAAAATGTTGGCGCCAAAGGCCTCTTGTTTCTGACCAGAACCCACGTGTGCCGCAGATGACGGCATCCGTGCGTGTCTGGAAAGGCAACCCAATCTTTTCCTGCGTCGCCCTTCACCATGTAGTCAACCCCAGGCACAAGCTCTTCCGCCTGCTCCTGCTTCCGACCCCACTCCTTCACTTTCTGCTCCCCTTCCGCTGTCAAGAACGCGTGGCGCCTGTCCCGATCGGCTTTCGCGCCCCTTATACTGGTAGGGTACGCCACGCGCACGGGCCTCCAATACGTAGCAAATTCGTACGGCGACAAGTGCCACAGGCCCTCCCGCCTCGGGCGATGTCCGTACAACATGGCCACATCCCTGATAGTGACTTTCCGGCGCCACGGGTTTCGCATATCCACCTCCGCAAACTGCGCTTTGCGCCCTCCTGTTGTGCCATCGGACAGCCTCTCAACCGTCTCGACGTACTCGCGCCCGTAGAAACACGTCGTCTCACAAGTCTTGATCGACTCTGCCGACGTCACATCGTTATCCTTGGCATACGCTCGAAGATTCGCACACTCCACCTGGCCGCGAACGATGCCCTTACCGTAGGCGTCGCTCATGATGCGCGTCGTCATCCGCTTGCCGACATAGTCCGCATTCTCCCCGCGAAGCTGTCGGCTGAGCTTCTCGATGCCTTTGGAGCACTCGCGGACTTCATGGAACGCCATGGGCTGCCGCTTCGTGCAGTAATCGCACGCATACCCTGCCTGGGCGTCCTGAGCCATCTGGACCACCTTGATGATGGCTGCGTCGGTATGCTTCTCCGAACACCCTTTGCCGCACGTGCAGCTCTCGCTTGTGATCGGCAACCTGTACGGCAGCTGCACGTCCGAATTGAAACGTTGCGCGGCAAGCATGCATGGGTGTGTCCCATTCAGACTCTCATGGTTCATGGGCCCATGCAAACTCCCGACGCGGTTCCGCCTCCCTGCCTTCGGCATATCCAGCTGCGTCGCCAGCCCTGGGCAGATCACAACCGGATGGTCGATGAGCTGCGCCGTTCGCGGGAAATCGCCCAAGAAGCTCCCAAGACCGCTCCAAAACGGACAAAAAACCTTCCACGACGCCCCCAAGACGGCCCAAGAGAGCTCCCAGACGGTCAAAAAAGGCTCCCAGACGGCCCAAGAGCCGCCCAAGACGGCCCAAGAGGATCCTTGACGCCTCCCAGACGGTCGAAGAAGCCTCGAAGACGCCCCGAGAGGCCGCCGAGACGCCCCAAGAAACCTCCAATCGGCCCAAATAAGCCTCCAAGACGCCCCAAGAGACCTCCAAGACGCCCCAAAAGACCTCCAAGAGGCCTCCAAAGAAAGCCCCAAGAGCCAGAATCGTTGATTTTCATTGTTTTTTTTCCCACTGTTTTTGGCATTTTCGCCTGGTCGGCTTTCCGACGCTCCAAGACCGCCCAAGAAACCCCCAAGACCGCTCCAAGACCGCCCAAGAGGCCTTCCGCGACGCCCCCAAGACGGCCCAAGAGAGCCCCCAGACCGGCCCAAAAGGACTATCCAGACGGCCCAAGAGCCGCCCAAGACAGCCCAAGAGGCTCCTTGACGCCTCCCAGACCTCTTAGTCGCCCCAAAGAGGCCGCTTAGACGCCCCAAGAGGCCTCCAAGAGACCCCAATAGGCTTACCAGACGCCCAAAGAAACCTCCCAGACGCCCCAAGGGGTCTCGGAGTGGCCTCCAAAGAAAGCCCCAAGAGCCCCAAATCGTTGTTTTTCATTGGTTTCTCGCTGGTTTTGGCATTTTCGCCTGTTCGGCTTGCCGACGCTCCAACGCTCCAAGATCGCCCAAAGAGCTCCCAAGACCGCTCCCAGACGCCCAAACACCTTCCACGACGCCCCCAAGACGGCCCAAGAGAACCCCCAGACGACCCAAATAGAGCTCCCAGACGGCCCAAGGCCCGCACAAGACGGCCCAAGAGGCTCTTTGACGCCTCCCAAACGGCCCAAGAGGCCTCCAAGACGCCCCAAGAGGCCGCCTAGACGCCCCAAGAGACCTCCAAAAAGCCCCAAAA
>CAUYUJ010008133.1:0-30000 GCA_963575745.1 Prorocentrum cordatum | reverse complement strand
GTTGTAGGCGGCGTCGCTTCAGTAGAAGTAATAGTATTAAAAGCAGTAGGCGTAGTAGTAGAAGCAGGAAAGAATAGTAGTGTTTGTCGTAGTAGTAGTAGTAGTAGTAGTAGTAGGAGTAGAAGTAGTCGTAGTAGCTGTAGCAGTAGTAGTCGTAGCAGAAGTCGTATCAGTAGGTCGAAGTGGTAGTAAGATTCGTAGTATTGACGTCAAAAGTTGGTCCTCCTGCAGCCCTCGAGAGTTGGCCCTTCTAGGGCTTATTTTGGCGCCAAGAAAAGTCAATAAGGGCCCCATGAGGGCTCCAAGAAGGCCCAAGCGGGCCTTAAGAGTGGCCCAAAGCGAACTCAAGAAGGCCCCCAAAGCGCTTCCTTCCCCTAAGGATTTTTCAGGACTCCCATGAATTCGCGAATATTCCTAAGGATCCCAAGGAATCCCAAGGACCCTAAGGAATCCTAAGGACCCTAAGGAATCCCAAGGTGTCGTAAGGAATCCTAAGGAATCGAAGTACTTCTGAAGAAGAAAGAAGTACTTCTGAAGAAGAAAGAAATACTTCTGAAGAAGAAAGAAGTACTTCTGAAGATCCCATGGTTGTAATTGGTCCCATTTATGGTTGCAATTCGCTCCGAACGGTTGGAATTGGGACTAGTCGGTTGTAATTCGTCCCATTTCGGGGGGAGGGGCGGGGGGAGGAGGAGAGAGGGAGGGAGGGAGGAGGGGGAGGGGAGAGAGGCAGGCCGGAGAAACGCGAGGAGCCACAACCACAGATGGCCCTCCTCCTCCTCCTCCTCCTCCTCCTCCTCCTTTTCCTCCTCCTCCTCCTCCTCATGCGCCTCCTCGCGATCCGTCTGGCCCCTATGGGCCGCCAGGCATAGCAGAAAACCGAAACCCCGACACAAACTGAATCCATAGTTTCTCTGATAGTGCTCCGTCGCCCAGAAGATTTTGCCACAACCAGGAGCGCAACACGTAAACGCCTTCGCCCCCGCTTCTGCTTTTCTCTTGCGTGTCGCCGCCTCTTCATGTGTGCCCCGCGCTGCCTTCTCTGTGGCCTCCGCGCATCCCCGACGCAGCCTCTCCCCGGACGCGCGACGTCTCTTCTGCGCTTCTGACATGTCCGCCTTCTCGTCGAAAAGCGACAGGCACGTTTGGTTCGAACACCGCACCGTGCACTTTTGTTTCCCTCCACATTGCGTTCCCATTGCGCGACATGCGTTTCGCTGTGATGTCCTTGCACTTCGCGCAGTACATGGTCCTAACCTTTTTTGTTTCCTCTGCTTCGTCCAATTCCGCGATGCCCCTGTCGCCATCGCACAGCGCGACGTCGTCTCGCTCCGCTGCGGTTGCCCATGCATTGCATGTTTTGCACCACTTCTCGTTTGCGCTAGTCACTTCCACCAAGCATTCTTTGCAGAAGGCCGCTCTCTTCCCAGGTACATGACGTACTTGACACGGACTAGGTCCGGGTCCATGAGTTCCCACAGTCGGTACTGCACCGTGTCCATGTCTGCGCTCGCCGCTCTCTCGTCCGCTCTGCTCGTTCTCACCAGAGCGCGCGCGGCACCGTGCCCGCCGCACGGGCATTCGAGCCTATCGCATCTCGGAAGCCATACGCTCGCCACGCGCAGAATAAAACTCCGCTCTTCGTCAACACTATACACCGAAGGATCGCAGAGGCCCGCGCCCACCGCCACCGCGTCAGGGCCTCGCCGCGCTTTTCCCGCAAGGTTCGCAAAAGCACCCGCGCGCAGTTTGTTGTGATCCACTTCGTCGACTGAAGACTTCTCCATCGCTACGGCATTCGGCGTTCGCAGTCCGATGTCACGTGCCGCGGCCCCTACGGAGTCCCGAGCTCCATCACACGGCGTAGCATTCTTCTGCACCATGAGCTTGTCCAGCGTCGTGTCGCGCGGCAGTAGCCGCACAATCTCTGGCGGCACCCCGCCCTTCGGTAATTGTTCCGCTTTCTGTTCCATGGCTTCCAGGTCTACATGTGCGTAAACCCGAAAGCCTCGTTTTTTCCATCATTTTGCTGTGTAGCTTAACTACATCTCGCCGAACGTTCGCTTGATGTATGAATCGAGGCAGACTGTCTTTCGTAGTCGCGTCTTTAATTTCCAACAGAATCTGAACAACGGATCCCAACTTTCCCCCTACATGAGGAACTGTTGATTCGTTCCCACGCCGCTCTTCTTTTTCAACCTGCCGCAGCTCCTGGAGCGCCCCTTGCCACGGCAACATGACGCTCGTCGCGTTTCCCCGCGCCGCCAACCAGCCGTCGTGAAAGCCCACCGCGCTGTCACATAATTCCTCCTTCCGCGGCTTTTCCTCCGCGTCGCTCTGACATTTCACCTCCGACGAAAAACAGATCATCCACGTGATACAGGGCCTGCACAATTCATCTCCATGGCTGTCATGCCTTCGGTGTGCATGCGATCTGGCGCATAGAACGTCATCAAGTCATTCGCAAGACTCCACCGCGGGACTGACCGAAGAGTTGCCGGCCCGCAAGATCTCGACTGTTCCATGTCTGTTTTGCATTCGACGCATATTGGCACCAAGCAGTCAGCAGAAGCAGACCACCTACCTTCACACCCATTCACGCACTCCTGGTCTTCCGGGCAACACAACATGTTCACATCGCCGTTGGCCGTTGGAATTGTCACGAACCAATTATCGAACTCTCCATTCTCCCATGCGCGCTCTAAGTCCAGCGCCGGGTTGCCAGGCTCCGACCCATAATCCCTCAGGTATGCTTCTACGCTCATGCGCGCTCGCACCTCTGCAATGGTCCACGCTCCGACCTCGCTCACTGTCGCATGGTCTCCAGTGCTGGTCTTGAACACTCGCTCCCAGTCGATTTGATTACCGCGCCGACCCCGCACCCATGGAAACGTGCACGCGCAAATGAAACATATCGGGGATGCTCTGTTCTTCCGCGCCGCCCCCTTCGCGTACTGTTTGAAGCTTCGCCTGTGGAGGGAATGCGCGGACAATGGCGCGCCCTTTCGACTGGCGCTTCCGACGATCTCGTGGCACGCTGCCTCCACTCGGAGCCTTTCCTCCTCGCCCAAGGGATTCACAATCTCGGCGATGGGCAGCGCGATATCCCAATGTTCCTCGGCCACGTGTTCATACAACTCGTCGACAACTTCCAAGCGCCAAGTGCACGCGGAGAACGCGCAATGGACCCTTTGCAATTCGACGGCCATGTCCTCTGCCAACGCCTTCGCCCACGGTTGCGATGGATCTTGCGGGTCTGCGGGCGCTGTCGAGTGACGTCGCACACGCGCAGCGGCGGCGGCCACGAGACGCTCTCGGGCTCGGTGAAGATCTGTCGACGCCGCGTCTACCCAGACTTGATAAAAGGCCTCTTGCATCGAATCCGCAACGGGCAAAGTGCCTTCTGAATTCGTCGTCGCATCCTCGGGGCCGCGCGCCTTGCCGGGCACCGCGTCTTCACTTCCAACATCGCTTCTTGACGAACGTGCTCCCGCCTTGTCCACGCTTTTCCCTTTGTTCTCGTTTTCACGATGTGGCCGAAGGCCTGCGCCGCCCATGCCTTCTCCCCCGCATTCCCCCGCGCGCGCCGCGCCATCTCCGCGCCCTCCCGCGCCCCGCGCCTCTCCGTCTACGCCCATTGCCCCGTCGCTCACGGCGTCAGCGGCTGCGCCGACCCCGTCGCCTGCGCATCGACCAGCGCATTCTGCGCCGTCGCTGCATCCTGTCCCGCCGTGATTTCCCCACGACGCTCCGATTCCCGCACGACGTCTGATGCCAATGGCAGGGGGCGCGGGGCTCGGGGGAGCCCTCTAGAAAACGCCCTGGGTCTCTGGAAAGGCGTGTACTTTGAGAGGCCGATCCCTGTCAGAGGCCCTACATTCTCATGATGACCACCTCGCGTCGCCGCCCCGGCGCCCTCAGATTTTTGCTTCAACGGTGCCTGAACGCCCCCCCAACCTGCTCGATGGACTTCCGAAGATCTCCAGGAAGGGGCGGGCGAAGGAGAGGGAGAGAAGTTTTAAGGCAAGGGATTCGGGGGCTCCGACAAGGGGGGGGCTTACTCGAGCCCAGCCTTTTCTCTGCTCGATTGCCCCCCGAACCGGCCCAGAGCAGGGCCCGAATAAGCCCCCAAGGAGCATCCCAAAGAAGCCCCGACCAAGCCCACAGGCGGTCCCTCAAGCCCCTTTGGGCGTAGGTGGTTTCGAGAGATTCCTTTGGCAACCGCCCGCTTCCCCCCCGGGGGCGAGTTTAGCCCTTCGGCGCGCGTCGCGAGGGATGGGGCGCCTGAGAGGACCCAACATGGCTCCAAGAGGGCCTCAGCGAGCCCAAGATGAACCCCAGCCCAGGATGACGTCCAAGATGGCTCAAGGAAGCACAACATGGCTCAAGATAGCAAACGAAAGCCTCCGAAAGACTCCAAGATCGCATGACGACAGGCTTCTGCGACCTCAAGACGGCTCCAAGAAGGCCCAAGATTCCTCCTGAACTCCGTCGGCGTGTGAAATGATGCCACCTCAGCAACCCCTTCCCCCAGGAGCCCAGTACGAGGGATTTGGGAGAGGGAGGTCTCCCCCCAACCGACGCAACGCACAAACAATACATGCATTTATTTGGGGTCGGCGGCAGAGGCGGCAGCCTTTAAATATGAATGGAACGAACGACACCGTCAACTGCTCAGCATTAGCAGCGACGCCGCGCCAACAACCACGACGTCATCGTTGCAAACACTTGCACAGCGCCACTCAAGAGGGCATCCTGAAACGGATGCCCCCCCCTTGTGGCGGACGCGAAGCTGCTCCGGTAAGGCGAACGACGCCAACAATGCTCATGATCAATGGTGACGTTGCGCCAACAAAGATGGCGTCATCGTTACAAAGCACTTGCAAAACGCTGCCCAAGAGGACATCCTATGATGGACGCGAAGCTGCCCTGGGAAAAGCGAACGACGCCAACGACGGCTCAGCATCAGTGACGACGCCGCGCCAACAACCACGGCGTCATCATTCCAAAACGCTCGCACGGCGCTCCTCAAGCGAACAGCCGGGGGAAAAAACAAGGCCCCCCAAGTGGCGGGCGCAATCGTCGCCAGCAACGATGGTGATGCATGCGTGCGTTGGGAGATGGCCCGTCGCCTGTGCACCTGTAGCTGTCGCGGCTCGAACTTCTCGGCTCCTCTGCGCACTAGCAGGCCCCCTGGTCGGCCGAGCGCCCTCCGCCACCCATGTCGGTGTACGAGGACACGAACTACTTCCGCCGCCCTCTCGAAGAGTGCGTTGCCACCCTTGCTTTTCCCCAGGGTGACACCGAAGCCGTCTTAGAAGTAATTACCGTCGCGTCTGCGCTTGGCAACCCCGCCACTCGGCAGGCGGCCCG
The DNA here is from genome assembly GCA_963575745.1 of Prorocentrum cordatum. Classification (NCBI taxonomy): domain Eukaryota; class Dinophyceae; order Prorocentrales; family Prorocentraceae; genus Prorocentrum; species Prorocentrum cordatum. The sequence goes on along the minus strand of CAUYUJ010008133.1, from coordinate 24,627 downwards.
CTCTCTTGTAAAGGGCCTGGATTCGCTCAGCACTTGGTCAACGACCCAGCGCCCGCCTCGCCCCCCCCCCGCCCCCCCCGCGCGAACGAAAGCCACCCTCCTTCGCAGCGACGTCGGGGAGGGAGTGCATCGGGGACAAATTCAAGGATGGGGGAGGGCGTAGTAGTAGTAGTAGTAGTAGTAGTAGTAGTAGTAGTAGTAGTAGTAGTAGTAGTGGTAGTAGTAGTAGTAGTCGTAGTAGTAGTAGTAGTAGTAGTAGTAGTATTAGTAGTAGTAGTAGTAGTTCCAGTAGTAGTAGTAGTGGTAGTAGTGGTAGATGTAGTACTTGTTGTGGTAGAAAGTCGCAGGTGTAGTGCTAGTAGTAGTAGTAGTAGTAGTAGTAGTAGTAGTAGTAGTAGTAGTAGTAGTAGTAGTAGTAGTAGTGGTAGTAGTCGTAGTAGTAGTAGTAGTAGTAATAGTAGTAGTAGTAGTAGCAGTAGTAGTAGTAGTGGTAGTATAATAATCGTAGTAGTAGTAATAGTAGTAGCGGTAGTAGCAGTAGTAGTAGTAGTAGTAGTAGTAGTGGTGGTGGTGGTGGTGGTAGTAGTAGTAGTAGTAGTAATAGTAGTAGTAGTAGTAGTAGTAGTAAAAGTAGTAGTAGTAGTCGTAGTAGTAGTAGTAGTAGTAGTAGTAGTAGTAGTAGTAGTACTAGTAGTAGTGCTACTACTAGTACTAGTACTAGTACTAGTACTAGTACTAGTAGCAGCGGCATCGGTGTTGTTCACAATAACGGCCATCGACATATTTTTTGTCACGGTCGATCGTGCTGTCTCTAGGATGTTTTGCGACGGCGGGCCGGTGGAGTCTTTTTTCGGCCGGTCAACGCATGCGTCTTCCGATGCGCGACGCACGAAGCTTTTTGCACGCAGGTTTTCGCCTCGCACATTACATTGCGCCCGGCCGCGCCCTGGTTGCCAGTCTCGCCAGATGCAGCGCGAGAGACCCCTCACAATCGTAACGATTGCCCTGCCTATGATGCGAACGGCGAGCACTGGATGTGAGAGGAAAGAATCACCCCATGTGTGATCCACGTGTTCTCACATCTGCTCTGGGGGCATACCGGCGCATACCAGAAGCATGCCACAGGATGCGTTCCGAAACTAAACAGTGACAGACGGGTGGCGACGATGAGAAGGACAGGGATGATTATCGACGTTCCTGGGAGAAGACTTGCCAGATCAAACTCACTAAAATGTGGTACGTACGCACCCCTCAAGTAAAATGCAGTTTCACTGCGCGGCCCCGTTATGTACGCACCCCTCAAGTAAAAATGCAGATTTACTGCGCGGTCCCGCCGATGCACGGCCCAGCACTCCCTAGAAAGGGATGGCAGCGTGTCAAAGCTGAGCGTTCCCTCGCGCTCCCGTCTCCGCTTCCTTCTCCCGCCTCCCCTTTTCCTGCCTCCCTCGTCCGTCCTCCATCCTCCTCTCGTTCGTGCTCCTCGTAATCCTCCCCCCCTCCTCCTCATCTTGACCCACATATGCTTCGTCACCATCCGCACGCATCATCATCATCATCATCATCATCATCATCATCATCATCATCATCATCATCATCATCATCATCATCATCATCATCATCATCATCATCATCATTATCATCATCATCATCACCATCATCATCATCATCATCATCATCATCATCATCATCATCATCATCATCATCATCATCATCATCATCATTATCACCATCATCATCACCATCATCACCATCACCATTATCATCATCACCATCATCATGATCAGAATCATCGTCATCGGGATGCCCCTCAATCGACCAATCCTGCGCATCATCACCATAACCATCGTCAACATCATCGCCATCATCATCATCATCATCATCATCATCATCATCATCATCATCATCATCATCATCATCACCATCATGATCGTAGTCGTTATCATCATCATCCACTTCCTCTTGGTTACCACCCGCACCCTGACCAGCATCCCCCTCCTCACACCCTCATCCGTGCAGGAGTGGATTGCGAGGCATCCAAGAATGGATGCCCCCCAATTGTCATCAGCTTCCTCTTTTTCGTCATCCTCCGCACCCTCACCAACATCCCCCTCCTCACCCCCTCATCCGTGCAGGAATGGATTGAGGGGCATCCCAAAAATGGATGCCCTTCAATCATCATCACCATCATCACCAGTACCATCATCAGCATCATCGTCATCATCATCGTCGTCATCATCATCATCATCCACGTCCTCTTCGTCACCATCCGCACCCTCATCAACATCCCCCTCCTCATCCACGTCTTCATAGTCCACATTAATCGCCTCGTCCGCTCCTCCTCCTTTTTGTGATCCTCATCCCCCTGATCCTCATCCTCCGGATCGCCATCGTCGTCGCCATCGCCATCGGCATCGTCAGCACCGCAATTGTCGCCATATCCCCCCCCTCTTTCCATCTCCTCACCCCTCCCTCCCGCTCCTCCTCCCTCCCCCCTCCCCCCCTCCGGCCCAGGTGGAGACATTTCCCACTTGAGGGCTAGGGGCCCATGCGCGCCGTCCCGACCGCCCCCATCTCCCGGGACAGCCGCGCGCCGCGAGATGCTTCTGGCCAGCGCCATGGCGACTGGCCGAGGCCGCCCCTGCGCGCCGCAGTGCGCAGGCTCGGCTTCGCGGCCCGAGTCGGCCGCCGACCTTGCATGCGCGACGTGGCTAGCCTCGCTCGCGCAATCGCTGCTGCCGATGCCCAAACTCGTTTTCGTGCTTGGCTTGAAGTTCAACCGGACGTCCAGATCGATGACATGCCGCCCATTGTGGACCTGGTTGCTGCGGCCGCTGGCGTGGCCCCTGGCGCCCCCTGCCCTGCTGTACCCAGGAGTGCACCCCGCGCCCCGCTGCGTTCCTCGGCGAGCGCTTCGCGCCCGCTACCGCAACTACCAGTGCTGCCTCCACCACCTGCACATGATGCTGCCGGACTGCCGCCGCTCTGTCTGCTGCCGCCACCCGCACATGACGCTCGAGAGGGTGAGCACGTGCTGCCTCGTGCTGGACCGCCTGCGTGTCTCGATGGCGCTGCGTCTCTGGAGGCTCCGGAACGTGCTGCCTCGCCACCGGCGCTGGCGGAGGCGGTGGCTGCCCCGCCCTCGGCGCTGGCTGCGGCCCCGTTGCTGGTGGTGGCGTTGGCCAAAGTCTTGCGCGGCCGAGGGCCTGTTCCCGTGGCTCGCCTTCCCGATGAGTTCGCGGCCATGTGGCGGATTCGCCTTGCCTCCCTCATGCAGGATGCGGGCGAGACGGATGTTGCAGCCTTCCTAGACAAGTGGACCCAGTTCAAGGTGCACAAGGACAACGACGGGACCTACATGGCGCAGTTGGCACGTCCCGGCGAGCCAGCCCTGCCGCGTGCAGCGGCCAAGGCCGACCTGCTGGGGGCTGCGGGCCCGCTGGACGCGCGGGAGCTTGCTACTGCTGCTGGAGCTCCGGAGCTTGCAGAGCAAACGGACGGACTGTGGCTATCTCGAGGAGCCGGTGCTGGAGCCGCCGCACGTCCACAGGCCACCGGCATCGAGACCATCGACGGCACCGAAGGCATCGTTGCCGCGTCCTGTGTCCCTCGGCCTGCTGCTCCCCGTACTCTTCGACGCGATGCTGCGAGTGTGCCGCTGCCGAAGGGGTGGAAATGTGCGTGGTCAGGAGACATATGTGATCCCCCCGTTGCACGTTCAGCCGTGGACCACGTGGCTCGGAGGGTGGATGCCCTCATTTTCCAAATGCACGTGCGCAGGTGGGTGCGGCCTGGGCCGTTGCCTGAGCCGCCGCCCGCTATGCAGTCACCAGTTCACATTGACGAGATTCTTGCCCAGCGCATCGTTGCGAGCACCCTCCCTCGGAGATGAAGTCCTCCCTCCTCGGCTTAGCGCGCAGATAATCGCGTCGTTTTTCAGCCGCCGTCTCGTCGTGCGTGCCGTGTTGGGGGCCGAAGATTGATTTCCTTCCCTTCTCAGGAAGCGCACGACTTGTCTCCTGTCGTCGTCTGTCTGCACCGTCGTTGATCGTCGTCGTGAGTGAGTCGCACGTCGTTCCCTCGCGGCGCCGGGTGGACCGGCCTTCTTGTGCAGTACCGGCCGCTCGCGTGCCTTGTCAGCGCGGTACTCCCCACTCCAGCGAGCCGTGCAATTGAGCTGCCTGTCGCGACGGTGACGCTTCCCAGCCACAGCGCAGGCGCCTGCCGCGAAAGTGCCTGCCGCGAAGGTGCTTCGATGCCGCTATGTGAAGGAGGGATGGATGAGGAGGGCCGGCGAGCGAGAGCGGCGATCGTGTGTCTGCAGCTTCGCTCCCATGCCGTTTTGTCCCTTTCGAGGGCTTAGTGCCCAGGTCTGCGTCCCAGCCTTCCCCTCTCCTCCTCGTCTTATTCCTCCCTCCCTCCCTCTCCGCCCCTCCACCAAATTGCCCAGGCCGTAGCAGCAAACTCGTCTAGCGTTTGCCGACCAGGCTGCCTATTGTTGAGGGTGGGGGTTCAACGTGGATCGGGAAGGGAATGCCGTGCGTAGGTGCGAAGGTGAATATTCCTCCTCTGCCGCCGGCTGCTTTGATGCCCACCTGTCTTGGCATAGAATTTCCGCGTGAGGTTCCCAGTTGCGGCTCCGCCGTGTCTCATCGATGCCAAACTGAGTCGTTGCCACACCCCGGCGACTTCGAGTAGGGAACGTGGTCTGCGTCCTGGCCTTTCTCCCTCTCGCTTGGCTTTGCTCTACTTATAAAATGTGTTCCCTCCCTCCCACCGTGCTTCTTCCCGAGTGCCCTGGACGGGTACAGCGAGTCATCTGTCGCCGCCTTCTTAGCGTTTTACCATCGTACTGTACTGTACTTGCGTACTCGGTGCCCGTGCAGATGTTTCAGTTTTTCCCAACCATCCTGTGGTGTTGGGTCCTCGTTTTGAAGAGACAGCGCCCCGCGTTCACTCCTCCCGCTGCCCCCTCCCTCCTGCCATCATCATTATCATCATCATCATCGCCATCATGACGATCATAGGGAGCTCCAGCGAAGGCCCCAGTGGCTGCGCTCCCATGCGCCCACCGCACCCATTTCGGCACACCCCTCACACGTTTCGTGGCCCCATAGGGAGCTCCAGCGAAGGCCCCAGTGGCTGCGCTCCCATGCGCCCACCGCACAGATTTCGGCACACCCCTCACACGTTTCGTGGCCCCATAGGGAGCTCCAGCGAAGGCCCCAGTGGCTGCGCTCCCATGCGCCCACCGCACCCATTTCGGCACACCCCTCACACGTTTCGTGGCCCCATAGGGAGCTCCAGCGAAGGCCCCAGTGGCTGCGCTCCCATGCGCCCACCGCACAGATTTCGGCACACCCCTCACACGTTTCGTGGCCCCATAGGGAGCTCCACCGAAGGCCCCAGTGGCTGCGCTCCCATGCGCCCACCGCACCCATTTCGGCACACCCCTCACACGTTTCGTGGCCCCATAGGGAGCTCCAGCGAAGGCCCCATGGCTGCGCTCCCATGCGCCCACCGCGCTCATTTCGGCACAAGCTCGGCCCCACACACCCCTCACACGCTTCGTGGCCCCATAGGGAGCTCCAGCGAAGGCCCCAGTGGCTGCGCTCCCATGCGCCCACCGCACCCATTTCGGCACACCCCTCATACGTTTCGTGGCCCCATAGGGAGCTCCAGCGAAGGCCCCAGTGGCTGCGCTCCCATGCGCCCACCGCGCCATTTCGGCACACCCCTCACACGTTTCGTGGCCCCATAGGGAGCTCCAGCGAAGGCCCCAGTGGCTGCGCTCCACATTTCGGCACACCCCTCACACGCGTGGCCCCATAGGGAGCTCCAGCGAAGGCCCCAGTGGCTGCGTTCCCATGCGCCCACCGCACCCATTTCGGCACACCCCTCACACGTTTCGTGGCCCCATAGGGAGCTCCAGCGAAGGCCCCAGTGGCTGCGCTCCCATGCGCCCCCGCACCCATTTCGGCACACCCATCACACGTTTCGTGGTCCCATGGGGAGCTCCAGCGAAGGCCCCAGTGGCTGCGCTCCCATGCGCCCACCGCACCCATTTCGGCACACCCCTCACACGTTTCGTGGCCCCATGGGGAGCTCCAGCGAAGGCCCCAGTGGCTGCGCTCCCATGCGCCCACCGCACCCATTTCGGCACACCCATCACACGCTTCGTGGTCCCATGGGGAGCTCCAGCGAAGGCCCCAGTGGCTGCGCTCCCATGCGCCCGCCGCACCCATTTCGGCACACCCCTCACACGTTTCGTGGCCCCATAGGGAGCTCCACCGAAGGCCCCAGTGGCTGCGCTCCCATGCGCCCACCGCACAGATTTCGGCACACCCCTCATACGGTTCGTGGCCCCATAGGGGGCGCCATCGAAGAAGATACTCACAATTGCGGTACTCGCAACTGCATCTGGTTGGGTCCTTCGCCAGGATAAGTTAGTTCAGCCAGCTTGCCTGCCTGCGCTTGAAAGCCATCTGCAAGTTGAGGGTGGGTGAAGGTCTGTTGGTGAGGACGAGGGTTGCACTGCGGCGTTGGTGCAGGCACGGGCTGCAGGTCGAGCGTGCGAATATCGTGCACTCCCGCAGACCCCTGCCTTGCGCCAGCCCAATAATCTGGCTTTCGGCCCTTCGCAAGCCCTCTCACCTGCTCCCCTCTTTGATCTGCCTCCTCTTGCCTCCTCCCTCCCCCTGCGGCGTTATGATGCGCCCTGAGCGCCTTCAGACGATGAGGGGTGGTGGTGGTAGGACAGGACGGGGGCGGGGAGATTCACCAAACCTTGGCGCCTGTGCTGCATGTGCGCACTGTTGCAGCAGCTAGTGAGTGCCGCTAAGCTGACCGTCTCCTCGGCGAATCAGAGCGCAATCCAATCCTCCCCCCTGTCCCTGCCCCCTCCCCCCTCTTCCCTCCAAATCTGCAAAACTGACCGCGTGCAGCGGCGACGAGGGGCCTCGACTCAGCTTTGCACTACAGGGGGAGGGGGAGGGGAGGGGGAGGGTGGAGAATGATGCTGACGATGGTGGTGGGGGTGCTCACGACGATATTCCCGACGGCCAGTGTTCCAAGCGTGCTGGGCAAAACGCAACGCGAAAATAAGGACAAACACCCGTGGACGCACGTACTCAGAAGATGGTCGTTATTTTCAACGGCGCCGGTAGCAGTAGCAGCAGAAACAGCAGTAGTAATAGAAGTAGTAGTAGTAGTAGTAGTAGTAGTAGTAGTAGTAGTAGTAGTAGTAGTAATAGTAGTAGTAGTGGTAGTAGTAGTAATAGTAGTAGTAGTAGTAGTAGTAGTAGTAGCAGTAGTAGTAGTAGTAGCAGTAGTAGCAGTAGTAGTAGTAGTAGTAGTAGTAGTAGTAGTAGTCGTAGTAGTCGTAGTAGTAGTAGTAGTAGTAGTAGTAGTAGTAGTAGTAGTAGTAGTAGTAGTAGTAGTAGTAGTAGTAGTGTAGTAGTAGTAGTAGTAGTCGTAGTCGTAGTCGTAGTCGTAGTAGTAGTAGTAGTAGTAGTAGTAGTAGTAGTAGTAGTAGTAGTAGTAGTAGTAGTAGTAGTAGTAGTAGTAGTAGTAGTAGTAGTAGTAGTAGTAGTAGTAGTAGTAGTAGTAGTAGTAGTCGTAGTAATAGTAGAAGTAGTAGTAGTAGTAGTAGTAGTAGCAGCAGCAGAAGGAAAAACAACTACCCCAGTGCGACCCTACCTAGAAGTTGGAGCCCCGAGGAAAGCAGCATGAGTTGCTATGTTATGTTATGCTCTGCTATACTGCGCTGTGATATGATATGCTATGCTATGTTATGCTATGCTAAACTATGCTATGTCATGCTGCACTGTGCTATGCTAAGTTATGCTATGATCTGTTATGCTAAGCTGCGCTATGCTATGCTATGCTATGCTATGCGGCGCTATGCTATGCTATGCGATGCTTGGCAACGTTATGATACGCAATGCTAAGCTAATGCAGCGCTGCGCTATGCTAGACTAAGCTAAGCTAGCCCTCTAGGCAGAGTCTGGGTAGGGAATTACACCCATGCTAAGCTATGTGTGGCTATGCGATGCTCTGCTATGCTAAAGCTCAACGGAGCTAAGATGAAGGTAAGCTGAACTAAAATAAACCTGATCTTAGATGAAGCTAAGCTAATATGACATGAAATAAGCTAAGCTAAGATGAGATAAGCAACGCTAAGCTAAGGGGACGTAACTGGGGGAACCGCGGGGCGGATACTGGGGGAACCGCACGGGCTAGTTTCCACTGCCCGGCCCTGTAAGCCACGAGAGTACAAGAACCCGCCTAGGCAGAGCCTAGGTAGGGGAAGAATAATCAAAGTAGTAGTAGTAGTAGTAGTAGTAGTAGTGGTAGTAGTAGTAGTAAAAGAAGTAGTAGTAGTAGTAATAGTAGTAGTAGTAGTAGGAGGAGGGGTACTAGGAGTAGTAGCAGTAGCAGTAGCAGTAGCAGTAGTAGTAGTAGTAGTAGTAGTAGTAGTAGTAGTTGTTGTAGTTGTAGAAGTAGTAATGGTCGTAGTCGTAGTAGTCGAAGTAGTCGTAGTTGTCATCGTAGGAGTGGTAGTAGTAGTAGTAGTAGTAGTAGTAGTAGTAGTGGTAGTAGTAGTAGTAGTAGTAATAGTAGTAGTGATACAGAAAGCCGTCGTCGTAGTCCGTAATCGTCGTCGTCGATATCGTCGTCGTAATCCCAGCAATTACCCCATTAGCAAAAGCAGCAAAAGTATTAGTAGTAGTAGTAGTCGTGGCAGTCTTCGTAATCGTGGTCGTAGTAGTAGTAGTAGTAGTACTACTACTACGACTACTACTGCTGGAAGGAATAGTCGTCGTCGTCGCACTCTTCGTAGCCGAAATAATAGTCGTAGAAGCAGTAGCAGCAGTAGTAGTAGTAGTAGTAGTAGTAGTAGCAGTAGCAGTAGTAGTAGTAGTAGTAGTAGTAGTAGTAGTAGTAGTAGTAGTGGCAGTAGTAGTAGTAGTAGTAGTAGTAGTAAGAAAAATAGTAGTAGTAGCAGTAGTAGTAGTAGTAGTAGTAGTAGTGATAGTAAGAGTAAGAGTAATGAGTAGCAGTAGTAGACGGCATCGCAATTGTAGTAATAGTGGTCGTCGTAGTCGGCGTAGTAGTAGTAGTAGTAGTAGTAGTAGTAGTAGTAGTAGTAGTAGTATGAGTGGTAGGAATGGCAAAAGTAGTGGTCGTAGGAACAATGATAGTAGTAGTAGTAGTAGTAGTAGTAGTAGTAGTAGTAATGAGAAGAAGAAGAGTAGTAGTAGTAGTAGTAGTAGTAGTAGTCGTAGTAGTAGTAGTAGTAGTAGTAGTAGTAAGAATAGTAGTAGCAGTAGTGCTCGTAGACATAGCAGTAGTAGAAATCGTAGTAGTAGTAGTAGTAGTAGTAGTAGTATAGTAATAGTAGTAGTAGTAATAGAAAAAGCTAAAAAGAAGTAGTAGTAGCAGTAGCAATAGTAGTAGTACTAGTAGTAATGGAAGTAAGAGTAGTACTGGTCGTCGTAGTCGTAGTAGTAGTAGTAGTAATAATACGAGACGTATGTCAGTGTAGCCGTAGTGATAATACTAATGGTACGCGTAGTGATGGCAGTAGTCGTACTAGAAGTAGTAGGTAGTAGTAGATCGTACAAGCAGTACTAGTAGCAGTAATAATGAGAGTAGAAGAAGCAATCGTAGTAGTAGTCGTCGTCGTCGTGGAGGTCTTCGCGCGATGGAAAAATAAATAAAGCACTAGTAGCAGCAATGATGCTAACACGAATTCCGGTAATCGTAGTCGTACTCGTGGTAGTAGTGCTAGTAGATGTAGCAGTAGTTCTAGTAGTACTACTACTACGAAGACTACTTCTATTTCTACTATTATTACTACTACTACTACTACTAGTACTACTACTACTACTAATCCTACGACGCCGACTACTACTACCACTACTAGCACTACGACTGCTCCGACGACGGCTACTACTACTGCCCGTAAACGTAATCGTAAGAAGCCGTGAACTGAATGATCGTAGTACCAACACTCGTAGTAGCAGCAGTAGTAGTAGCAATAAGACAGATCGTTGCGACAGAAGCTGGAATAATCGTAATAATACAGTGGTCGTTTCAGTAATAATAACAATAATATTGCAGCAACAACAGTTTGTGTAGTGGTTGTGATATTAATTGTCGCAATCGTAACTTAGATTCTAGCGACAGCCGCAGTCGCAATCGCAGTCGTGGTAGGAATCGTAGCATCAGTCGTAGTCGTAGCCGTATTAGTTGTAACACTGATATTCAAGGTGGTTGTTTTAAAATTAGTGGCAGTAGTAATATTAGTCATAATAACACGAGTATTCATATAAGTAGTAGCCGTGGCAGTAGTAGTAGTAGTAGTAGTAGTAGTATGAGAAAAAGTGGTAGTAGTAGCTGTAGTAATAGTAGTAGTGGTAATAGTGATAAGTTTTATTGCCGCGGCAGCAGCAATAGCTGTGGTACGAATCGTAATCCAAATCGTAGTAACAACGGTAGTACTTGTAGTAGCATTAGTAATCGTAGTCGTAGTAGTCGTAGTAGTGGTCGCCGGAGTGGTAGTAGCAGTAATAGTAACAGTCGTAGTAGCAGCGGTAGTAATAGTAGTAGTAGTAGTAGTAGTAGTAGTAGTAGTAGTAGTAGTGGTAGTAGTCGCAGTGGTAGTAGTAGTAGTAGTAGTAGTAGTAGTAGTAGTAGTGGTAGTAGTAGTAGTAGCAGTAGTAGTAGTAGTAGTAGTAGTAGTAGTAGTAGTAGTAGTGGTAGTCGTAGGAGTGGTAGTACGGGGTAGTAGTAGTAGTAGTAGTAGTAGTAGTAGTAATAGTAGTAGTAGTACTACTACTACTAATAGTAGTAGTTAATTGTAGAAGTAGTTGTCGTCGTCGTAGTAGCAGTAGTCGCGGCAATAATAAAAGTAGTGATAGTTGTCGTAGCAGCAGTAATAATAATAGTCACAGTAGTCGCCGTAGTAGTGGTAGTATTGGAAGTAGTTATACTGGTGGTAGTAGTAGTTGTTGTAGCAGTAGTTGTAGAAGCAGTGGCAGCAATAATACTAGTAATAGTAGCCGTAGTAGTAATAGTAGTAGTAGTAGTAGTAGTAGTAGTAGTAGCAATCATAATAGTAGTAGTCGTAGTAGTAGTAGTCGTAGTCGTAGTAGTAGTAAGCGTAATAGTAGTCGTAACCGTAGTAGTAGTAGTAGTAGTAGTAGTAGTAGTAGTCGTAATAGTAGTCGTAGTCGTAGTCGTAGTAGTGGTAGTAGTAGTAGTAGTAGTAGTACTAGTAGTAGTAGTGGTAGTAGTAGTACTAGTAATAGTAGTAGTAGTAGTAGTAGTAGTAGTAGTAGTAGTCGTAATAGTAGTAGTAGTAGTAGTAGTAGTAGTAGTAGTAGTAGTAGTAGTCGCAGTAGTAGTCGTAGTCGTAGTAAGAGTAATCGAAATGATCGTAGTAACCACGTCGCCAGGCAACTCCCCAGCTACGAAAGAGACATGTTCGTCGCCCATGTACTTGATGGCCTCAATCATGATCCCGTCTTCCCCTAGGACTCGGGCAATGTATACAAAGACTGTTCCAAAAGAAACCATTGAACGTCGTCGCGATCCGACTCCTGATCCTCGCGTCCGTCATCCTCCCAATGATGCCCGACAAGATGCGATGAGGGACTCGTGCCATGGATACAATGGCCGCCTTTGCCAGAAGGTAATGGTTGTTCAAGCTTCCGAAATTTTTCACACACCAAATCAAAATCGTATGATCCCTCTGCCCAGTTCTCAACCGCATCCCAAGCAGCGTTGGTGAGCCTGGATTATCTAAGAACCACGTACCATGTCAAGTCCTCTGGCAGGGGCATATGCTTCTCGAGTTTACCCAAAACACGCGCTCACGCACAGTATAGTTGACGGGAGTTTCATCTCGCTTACGCTTGGTGTCGTCTGAACAGACAAGCTGCTCACAAGCCTTCGGCATCCTGCGGTCTTGGCATTCGGCAACAGCCTTCTTGATATGTTTACCCACAACCTGCCCACCGCCCTCCGAAGACAACTGGTCTTCGGTGAGTTCGTTAATGATGATCTTGAAGTCGTCTGTGGAATAGCGAAAGATGAGGTATCCGCGTTGTGTTTTCAGACTTCTGGTAGTAGCGAGCCACATCTGCAGTTCCTTCATGCAAGGGTCTAGACGAGTATCCGGATCTGTTCCATCCCAGGTGGGAGGTAGGTCGTTCGGTATCTTTGGGCCCGTTGGCGATCAGAAGGTCTGGCATTGGTATCTCCCCAATAGGTCGGGGCAAGAGGGGTAACAAGCATAGCCTGTCCTCGCAGGCGTGTTCTGCCGATCTGGTGCAGCCGGCGGACCACGTCCCCGCGCAGTCCAACCTGATGAGGATAGCTGAATATTGGGCCGCGTCTCCGCCCAGGAGTGCGACAACCAACGGGCCCAATCCTGATCTGACCAGCCCGCATCGCCATCGCCTTCCCAAGGAACGTCTTCTCGTCCTCCAGCTCCTGACTAGGAATCCTTATCTGGTTGTAACCAAGGGTTTGCTGGAAGTTCACCTTCTTGAGCCATAGAGTCGTCTTGAGAATCCATGGCGGCGCTCGGTGCAATAGGGTAGGGAGCGGGAAAACCGGGATAAGAGTCAAGAGTATGTCGCCCGAAAATCGAATGACAGGGGAGTCGTCCTGACCCCCCTCGTGGATCTCAACCACAGCCTCCGCTGCCACTGTGGATTGTACGGGAGTGACTGTATGGGTACAGGGAGACACGAAGTACACATGGAGGGACCCGCGTTAGAAGAGATCACGTTCTCTTTCGTTTTACGGAGGCGTGGGCGCGTCCGTCATCGGCGCGCCATGATTGTTCAAGGGCCCTTGTGAGCCGATATGGCGGCGCACAAGGAAGTACATAGAGAGGCGCAGGAGGCGGAGAGGGTGACAGGAGCCCGACAACCACAACCCCTTCCCCTTCCCCCGACCCGGACGGGGGGGGAGGCGGGTAGTTCGACCGTCCAAGATCGCTTCGACGAGAATGTCACAATCATGAATTTGGTTTAAACTGTTGGCCTATTTGGGCCTCCAGGGGGGAACCCTTATTGGCAGCCCATTTCCCCACGTGGGCTTGCCAGAAGGGTTTCTAACTTGTTGCTGAACTGGTGGGTGCCAGGCTTGCGTTGGCAGGTCTCCCTCGATGCTGCTCATTCCTGTTTCCGTACGGTTTTTGGAGGGGCCTCCCTCGGGTTGTTTTGTCTTTCTTCCCTGGTGTTTTTGAAAAGACCCTGCTAGGGCTGCTTGGCCCTACTTGCTTACTGCTTTGAACTAGGTACTCATCGGGTTGTTCACTCTTGCTTCTTGATTGATTTTGGAAAGACCTCCCTCGGGTGGCCTAATCTTGTTTCCTTGCATCGGGCTGCTAGACTTCAAATTTTTAGCAGCGCCAAGGGCCACCAAACAATACCAAGCAATGTCAAGCAACGCCAACCAACGCCAAGCAACGCCAACCAATACCAAGCAACGCAAAGCAACGCAACGCAACGCCACATAATCCTAGGCAATGGCAAACAATGCCAAGCAACACCAAGTAATGCCAAGCAAGGCCAAGCACTGCTAAGCAATGTCATGCAACGTCAAGCAATGCCAAGCAACGCCAAGTAATGCAAAATCGTGTAAATCAACGTAATGCCAAGCAATGCAACTCAAGAGTCGTTTCCCAATTTGGGTCGCGTTGGTGGCATGTTTTGTCTGGGCGGGAACTTCATCAGCAAAGCAGGGCAACTCCTGTCGAAGAAAGAAGGCAGGTCTGCACTGGAGACGAAAGCTGACAAGCAACTTGCGGGCTTCAAAGTTGTCGCCAATGCAACTGGCACGCACACATGCCAACGGCAAGCCGAATGGTAGAATGTATTTGTGCAACGACCGACACCCGAAGGCCTCGGATCCTGAAAGGCAGAGGGGATGAAAATTCGTCGCCCTGGCGGAGCAGGGGTCCAAAGAGAAACGGGCCCTAGGCCCAGGGGCTTCCCCAGCGTGCGCGCCGTCGCGCGCGAGCGGGCCGTCAATTTCGGGCCTCGCGGGGTTAGCCTTGCGAGTCCCAGAAGAAAATTTGGATCGCGATCCAATTGCTCGGGGCCGGCTTGTGCCTTGGAGTGATCCAGGCCCAGACGTGTAATCTCGTCCCTTCTCTCATTGCCTCTCTCTCTCTCTCTGTACCTGCATCCTCTCCTTTTTGTTGTCTCCTGTCCCCACCACGAACATCGTATCGCGATCAAATGTCTCTGGGTCAGCCTCTGGCCTTGGGCTGCTCCCGGCCCCACAGGAACTCGTCCTCTCTTATCTCGTCTTTGTTTTCCCAATCCCCCTTTGCCGTCTCCTGTCCCCTCTCCTCTTCGAGCCATTGACAAATTCCTCACAACTTGTTGTTTCTAAGCCAGTCTCTAGGCTAGTCCAGACCAAGGTCAGACTCTGTCCCTATATGTCTTCTCTTGTCATATGTCCCTCCTCATCTGTCTCCTTTTCTCTTTCCTCTTCTCCATCCTCTTCTGTCTCCTCTGCTCTTTCATCGTCTGCCTCCTCTTGCCGGTCCTCGTATGTATCCCCTTTTCTATCCTCATCGGTAACTATAGTTTGCTCTGTCCTCTGACGTATACTTACCTTAGATACACATGCTTCGTACATCGTCGTATTGCGTCTCTTCGTTCGTGAACTGTACGCTGTGTTGTCTCGTCGGTCTCTTCTTCTCTACCGTCGGACCGTTCCTTACATAGCAGCTGACTCCTCTCATTCGGCCGATCACACAAACACACACATAGACTAGAACAATCGCGCGAGCTTCGCGTGCGCTCAAGTTCTAGCTAGGCTTGATGGGTTAACTCATGAAATATCATGGTTGTCGCTTCTTGCATCCAAGGACTTTTGGAAGCCCTACGCAAACCTCGGAATTGCAAAGAAGGGGAAGTGCGGAAACGCAGAAATCATTACTTCCCTTTTTAGGTATTCAACGAATTGGGGCCTTCAAAAGCTTCTTGGGTTCTTTTCGGGGAGGTGAAAGGGGGGCCGTACTTGTGGTCTGTTGTGCAAGAGTAGGCAAGGTGCGAACTTGAAAAAACAGATTTGTGCGATTTTTGTTTGTTTCAAATTGCCGTGCCTGGGCGCCTGTTGGGATGCCTCTCGGGGTCTTCGTGCACAAATAAGCAGGGGGTGAGTTTGAACAGAAGGAGTTGTAACGCTTATTTTTCCACTCATGGGATCATGGGATCTCGATTTCTCTACGGTGGTTTCAGGGGTAGCCAAGATGACACGAAGCCGACACAAGAGAGTGCATAGACAGCGTCAGAGAGTTCAACAACAATCCCGAAATATCGTTGCATGTGGCACGGGGGGTCTTCATGGGGCTCGGGATGAACTCGAACAGAGAGAGAACGACTTGCAGTACGCAGGAATCGGGGGAGGCCTAAGGGGCGTGCAGGGTGCTCTTGGGAGGCAGTTCGGACACCCCTGGGGGGCTGCTTGGGGGCCTCGTGGGGCCACTTTTGGGCCTCTAGCGTTGGAAGTGCGAAAGCACGAGACCAGAAACCTATAAAATAATCAAAACCAGCGATGTTGGTGTCTTCGGGGCGGCGGCCTTTCCCCGACTTCGAGTGAACGAATATGGCTGGCGGGTCGGATTGGGTTGTTTTTGCAGACTCGTCGGGTTTTATGGGGGGCCTCTCAGGGGTCTGGGTTGTGTCGTGGGCCTCTGGGGCGCCTCTTCGGCAGTCTTGGGGCCTTCTTGGCCTGTCTTGGGACCGTCTTGGGGGCCTCTTGGGCGGTCTTGGGGGCCTCTTCGGCCGTCTTGGAGCGTTGAAATGGTGAGAAGGCCAAGAACCTCGAACAAACCAATGAACATTGACAATTTTAGGTTCTCTGGGCGCTCTCGGGAGGCGCGGCCCTTTTCATCTGTGTTGGGGCTGTCTTGGGGCCATCCGGAGGCCATCTTGGGCGCGTTCGAACGATCTGTCCGCGTTTCGGGGTCTCTTGGAGGCCTCTTGCGGCCCTTTTCATCTGTGTTGGGACTGTCTTGGCTCGATTGGGGGCGGCCCTGGGCCGTCTCGGCGCCCTCGTGGAAGCCTATTTGGAATCTCCACTGCCACGACGGGTGCCGTCGACTCTCTCCTCTTCTCTCCTCTCTTCTCCCGCACCCTCCGGAGAACCATCAGAGTCCTTTAGCCACCTAGCGAGACGAGTTCACCCCGCCAGAAACGGCGGCAGGGCGTCGCCTTGGCACCCGGTCTTCGCCGCGGGCTTGCAACCGACAACGAAGGTGATGCGGTCGTTGAACCGCACGGTCTCCTGCAGGCCGAGGTCCCTGAGGCCCGCGTCGATGTCATCCGCGCTCAGCTCGTGCAGGAAAGACCAAAACTGCGCGCGGACCAGCCGCTCCCACTCGGCCCTGGGCATGGAGACGGGGTACGGCCGCTCCTCCACCGTTGCCGTCAGGCCCGCGTCTGCAAGCGCCTGAACGTGCTCGGGCAGCTTGACCAAGTTCCCCGCTGCCCACTTATCATGCCCAGGAAACGGGTAGCCCTCGGCGTCGTCGGGCCGGGTGACCAGTACCACCTTGCCGCCGGGTGGCAGCCTCCTCGCGAGGTTGCTGTACAAGAGGAGCGGGTCTTCGATGTGGTGCCGCACCTCCTTGAGCAGCATGAAGTCGAACGGCCTCTCCCCGGCGGAGACCGACCAGGCGATGGCGTCGGTCACTTCAACCTCGAGCCCTCGCTCGGACGCCTTGGCGGCCATCTCAGCGGAGGGCTCCACCCCCACCACGGGCACGCCGGCCTGCTCCGCCAGCGCCGCCGAGAAGGCGCCCGTGCCGCAGCCGATGTCCACCAGGGCAGAGCAGGGCGTCGGCAGCAAGCTCGACACCTGCTCCAGCATCCACTTCTGAAAGTCCCCGTCCTCCTTGTAGCACCACGCCTGGGAGAGGCTCCATGTACACACCACGCCCTGTGGTTGGCCAAGGAGCGCGGTGCACAGACGCCCCAGCTGCCCCACCTTTGGGACGCTGGAGCTCCTTGAGCTCCATGGCCGACCCAGCGACGTGGCGTGCACACCGATTTGGACGCCCGAAATGAGTACCTAAAGAATGGGTACAATGCCCAACTGCAGTTCCTGTTCATTCTGAACAGGACTCGCTGCCCACGCCGCCGCGGCCTGTGCCCACTCGAGACGGGAGGCCGCCTGCCCGACAGCGGCCGCTGTTGGTCTGGGACACCATTTCTTGTTGGGCATTGTACCCATTCCTTCCGTACCCATTTCCAGGGGGCAAACAAACCTACCTCGCTTTTGACCACCCTCGCTTCCAAGAGATACCAAGCGATGCCAAACTGCGGCCTGTACTGGTCAGGCCGCTTGACGAGGAGGCGCGTGGTATGGCTAGGTTCTGCCTGGAAGCGAAAGCGGGGTAGGTAACTCACGCTCTGAATTTCGGGCGTCCCAAACCGAGACCTTACCAGCCTGGAACATATCCCTATCCCTATGCTGGGCATCTCCTCATCACGATGCCAATCTCAGGGATTCCCCTCCTTTTTGAGGGCGAAGCCCTGAGATTGTCATCGCCTTCTGGCGCGTCAATCTCGGGGGCAGGGACAAGCTCGAGGCTGGCAGAGACCCTCCGACGCGCCGTCTCGTACACGGCGACCACGGCGGCGTAGTGCGACTCCGCCGCCATCGGCGCCGGCCGCCGGCCTCCGCCCGCGCCGAGCCCCCCCCCGGCGGGCGGCGGGGCCGCGGCCACGGGCCCGCGGAGGCGCGCCCGGCAGGCGAGGCGCGCCCGGCAGGCGCGGCTGCGCATGGGGCGGCCGCGCCCTCGGCGGGCGCGGCGCTCGGCCCGCAGGGTGGTTTTCCGCGCCAGGGCCCTGGAGAGGGGGGGGGGGGGGGGGGGGGGAGGGGAGGGGGAGGGGAGGGGGAGGGGAAGACTCTGGAGGGGGGAGAGGGGGGGGAGGGGGAGGGGAGGGGGAGGGGAAGACTCTGGAAGGGGGAGAGGGGGGGGGGAGGGGATGGGGAGGGGAGGGGGGAGGGGAAGACTCTGGAGGGGGGGGGGGAGGGAGGGGGGGGGGAAAAGGCGCGCGAGCCGCCGCCTGATACTTCAGCCTCCGGCCGCCGAGCGCACGCAGCCTCCCCCCCCCCCCCGGCCAGCCGGGCCCGATGCAGAGACCCTGGGCTCGGGCAGCGAGGCAGTTGCATGTGTCACGAAGTGGGGACATGCACGATACAGTCGGGGCGTTGACCCAAGGAACCCTAAATAAGGAACGAGGCCCCTGTTTCCCATAAGTTAAACTTCGACTTCCGATCGAATACATAAGGAAAACCTGAGGCAGACTGTGAAACACTCAAAGAACGCGGAGCCCCTCCCCAACCAAAAGGGTTCCTTCCTCAGGGCCCCGACTGTGGACGAGGGGGCCTCGCTGGAGCCCCTGCGCGGTTGGAGGCGAATCGCGTCGACGTGCTGCAGGAGCTGATGGTGCTTGAAAGATGCCGACGCGCGCGCGCGCGGGGGGATCCGCGCGTGTGGCCCGCAGGGTATCATTTCACAGGGACGGCGGGGAAAAGTCGAATCCCACCGGCTCTTTAGGGCGTAGGTGGACAAGCGTCATTTCTCTTCCAGCCCCCTTCTTCTCCCGCCGGGAGCCATGATACTCGAGTGAACGGGGCACCAGGCGGAGACACAGCGCTGACGAGATAGACGAGTGAGAGGCCGAGACACAGCGCGGACGAGATAGACGAGCAGACGGACAGAGGAGCGAGAGAACAAGCACAAGGCAGGTGCAAGGAGTGCATGCTGGTCTGCCGTGCTCCTGCTTCCCTGGTCTGCCGTGCTTGTCTGTCGGGTTGGTCTACGTACACGGTGCAGCCGCACGACTGCAGCAGCACAGCAGACCAGCACGGCAGACGCGTAGGGACCACGCCAGACCAGCTCGCCGCACTAGCGCGGCAGACCAGCACCGCATGAAAGCACGGCAGCCCAGCACGGCAGACCAGCACACGAGCAGCACGGCGTCCGTAGCCATTCTGGCTCGAGCGCCAACTCGGCTCTGGCCGCCGCCTGGCGCGAAGGCTTGCGAGTCCGCGCTGGGCGGCCCGCGGCGGCCGCCCCCCCGCGGGCCTCCTCCCTCCCTCCGCGGCTTCGCCCCTCCGCGGCGCGGGATGGCGGCCCAGCCCGGGCTCGCCGCCGGCGCGCCAGCGCGCCCACGGCGCTCGGCGGCCGAGCGCCGGGCTCGGGCCATGAGGGCGCAGGCGCGGGCAGCCCAGTCTCAACGGGCGAAGAACGGTAGGAAAGAAACTTCTTCCCCGTCGGGGACACCTCCCCGTTTATTATATACCGCTCTCCGCTCGCTGACAGCCGCTGCTCCCCGCCGCCGGCGCCCTGGAGCACCCGGGGGTGCCGGCCTACGCTTGCAGGCGCGGCGCTGGCGGAGGCGCTGGGGCGAGGCAGGGGCTCGGGCTCCTCGGGCGGCCGCGGCCCCGCCGCCCGGGGGCAGACCGAGGCGCTCCTCGTGTCGGTGCGGCTGGCGCTGGGGGCCCTGGCGCGAGGGCCGCTGCGGCGGCTGGTGGCGCGCCCGCGGGCGGCTGGGCGGAGGTCCAGCACTCGACGCCCATGGAGGAGGATCCGGCGCCGCCACGCGTCTCGGCTTCTCCAGCGTCTTCGAGGGGGACGGCAGCTGCGAAGGCCCGCGAGCGCGACGTGGCACGGTCTCCGGCCCCCGTGCCCTCGGGAGTCTGCACTCCCCGCGGCGCGGGACCAGAGCGGGCCGCGGGCTCTGTCAGAGGCGGTGAGCAGGTTCCCGCCGCCTCGTTGTCGAGACCAGCCGAGGGAGGTGTTCGCACGCGGCATGCTTTCTTCGACCTCGTGCAGGTGTTCCATTGGCAGGCCAGCGCGCCCTTGCGCCTCAGCGACGCCTCATTCGGGCTCCTGCGGGCCATGGGCACTGTCGAGGCCGTCCACGCGGTCACGCAGCTGTTCGTGTTCCATAAGCAGGGCTCGGCCGCAGACCTTTGGATAAATAATGACGCCACTTACAAGGAGTTGCTTCGAGGCCGTTGAAGCGCGTTGCTTGTCCTCTCGTGTATGCTCTAGCCAGGCATCCTGTCCCTGTCAGTGTGCACGTTTGCGGCTCGCCTGATTTTGATTTCCCGTTGAGTTCAACTCGGGTCCGAGGGGTCTTCGAGGAGCTGTTCGGAAGGGGGGGGGGCTCGGCGTGGAGCGTGTGGGGCCCAAGTCGCGCGCTCGGCTGGCCCGCCTCCGCCGTCCCCTGGCCGCGGTGGTTTCCCCGTGTGTAGTGGTGGGTACTCCCTTGAGCCTTTAAGGCTCCGACTTTCGCTTTCGCTTTCGTGAGCAGCACGGCAGACCAGACCGACAGACGAGTAGGGGCAGGGCAGACCAGCATGGCAGCCCAGCACGGCGTATCAGTGCGACAGACCAGCACGGCAGGCAGACCAGAGCAGCAGCATGAGGACTCCTGTGAGACCTTTTGGGATGGTGTTCGGGTGTCTGTTGGCGCTCTGCGCCTCCTGGCGCCCTCTCCGAGGGCTCCTCCTCCCCCCCCGGGGACTCCAAGAGGCGCCAGGAGGGTCGGGACTCCAAGGGGCGCCCGAGGCGCCAGGAGGATCCTGGGGCTCCTGGCGCCCTCCTCCCAGTTGAAGCTCTCTCTGCGCCTCCTGGCGCCCTCCGAGCCCTCCCGGGGCCGTCCTGGGCCCCACTGGGCGCCAGCAGCGGCTGGACCGCCTTGGCCTCGCTCGCAGCGTGGGGGCGGTCCTGAGGCCCCCTTCGGGCCCTCGTAGTCCCGCCGCGGTAGCGTGCTGGGTGACTCGGGGGCTGTCGTGGGCTCGTCCAGAGCCCCTCCTGAGACCCTCTTGGGCATTCTTGGAGCAGCCTGGCGGCCTCAGGAGCCCATCGAGAGTGAAAAAGCGAGGAAGCCGAACATCACTGAAAAGCCAACTGGCTGTTCTTGATCTTGACCTCTCCAGGGCTGCCCGGAGGGGCACCGTTCCCACCTCGGCCCGTCTCGTAGCCCCTGGGCTGCCTCAACTCGGCAGCGCCGATGTCCTTCCTACGTGACCACCTGGACGGATGTTGCGGGGAGCTTTTAATACACAGGATTCTTAAGCATACATGGTTTTTAAAACATGATTAATGTATGAATACATGTATGCATGAACTCATCGTTGTTTTAATTACTAAATCTCTGCACTTTGAATACATGATCCGCACGCGGAGCATGTAGGTATTAAAAACGGCACTGTACCTTCACCTTGCCCGCCATCTGGGCGGTCTTGACGCCCATCTTCGGCCTCACAGGCGCTTGGAGACCGGGCACTACGATGCCGTGCCCGGTTGCTGATTGGATGGGTTCACCCGCCCAAATCAGGGGAAGACCCTCCGCCTGGGCCTGGCGGAAGGGTGCGGCACCAGCGGTCGGAGCGCCAAGGATGCTCCAAGATGGCCCGGAGAGCTCAAAATGGCCTCCAAGATGGCCTATGATCTTCCCAGATGGCTCAAGATTTTTGTTCCCCCAGATGGCTCAAGATTGCCTCCGCGATGCCTCCAAGAGGAAGTGGCCTCCCAGGGATGCTCCCGGAGAGGTCCAGGGATGCTCCCGAGAGGTCCGAGCCCTGCCAAAAAACCCTAGGAAGCCAAATGATTTGTGCATTGTCGCCCGTTGCTTCTGATGGGCTTCCGGGGCCTGAAGATGGCTCCAAGAGTCCCAAGAACGCCCCAAGAGCGCCCCAAGAGCGCCCCAGGAGCGCCCCAGGAGGCGACTATTGGGGCTCAAGAGGGCACGGCGTAACTGAGGACCCCCCCTTCGCTCAGCGGCAAAATGTTGGAACATCGTTGTTCAAAGATTCCTGCATACGGGGAGCATCCTTGAGGTACTTATGAACTCCGAAGGAGGCCCCCAAGATGCCCAAATCATGTCGAAACCGGTGAGAAATCGATGTGTGCTGCCTCCCGTGCCTTTTCGCTTCTGGACTCTTGAGGCCTGAAGATGGCTCAAAGAAGGTCCATGCTCCTGGGGCCCAAGAGGACCCCGAGACGGCACCAAGAGCGTCAAGGAGCGCCCCAAGGATGCCACAAGAAGGCCCCAAGGCTTCTGGAGCTCCAGATGGGGCAAGGTGAATTCAGGAACCCCTCCTTTGATCGATGCCTTCCAAGATTGCCCCGAGAGGGCCCGCAGGGTCCGCAAGAGAGCAGTGGATTCCTCAGGATGTCCCAAAAACATCGCCAGATGTTCGTAATGACCCCGACGAGCTCCCGAAGATCTCAGGGGACCCTTAAGCGTTTCCTGGAAGGACTACTGCGGGCTCCTCAAACCTCCCTGCGGACGATACAGGTTCCAGAGCTCCGCGCCGTCTAGACAGGACGAGTGGCCGATCGCTCCGCTCGGCGGCTGGGTCGGCGCGCGGGGGGGGGAAGAGCTGCCTCGCGCGCGCGCGCGGCGCTCTTTGAAATGGTCGCCGCGGGAGCTCGGGATCTGACGACCTACCAGACCACCCCAACCCAACCCGAAGACCCGAATCTCGGGTTGGGGGGGGAGGGGGTATGGGCTGCACGTGTGTTCTTGTCGATGCTCCCGGACCCTCCCCCCCACACCAGAAATCGAGGGCAAATCTGAGCCTTCGGGTTGGGCTGCTCCTCCTCGTCGTCCTCCTCCTCCTCCTCCTCCTCCTCCTCCTCCTCCTCCTCCTCCTCCTCCTCCTCCCCCTCCCCCTCGGGTGGCTTGGTGGGTGGTGGGGATCTGGGGCCGGGGGCTCGTGGGGCGGGGCTCGGACTGCTGGGATTCGGGCTCGTGGCTCGGGCGCGGCCGGGGGCCCGACTCTCTCGGGGGCCGCCGACGGGATCAGAAGACCGACGGACGGGATAGGACAGCCACAGTAGGGGCTGACAGGCGAACCCTACCCCTACCCCCCACGAGTTCTGAGGGAGAGGGTGGGGTTCACTTCGTTCGAGAGCTCCCAAGCGAAGTGAACCCCACCCTCCCCCTCAGAAATCGTGGGATGTGCATCTGGCTCGCTACAATGACGCATTCGCCACACATAGTTCGCACAATGAACTTTGATTGCCGGGGTCTTAATGATTTGCGCGAATTCGAGGTGAGGTGCCAAGGCCCGCCAATGAGGGCCAATCACTTTCGCACGGGCCTGGCAGATACTCCAATGCCAACTAACTTTTTGTCACCACCCCTGTTCAAATACCTGGAACCTCTTTTGGGCCGCCCCGAGGAAACAGCCTCAGGGGAAGCAGCCCCGTCAACCAGTCCCGGGTGAAGCAGCCCTGGGTAACAGATCAAACAGCCAGGGTCAAACAACCCAGGGCGCGGGGGTTCTGGGGATTCGGATTGGACCGTGCGGCCTGGGACTCAGGGGCTGGAGAGTCTCAAGGACTACCAACCGGGTCCAAACACTAACACCGACTGGGTCAAGCAGTCACCGTGTGAAACAACTCTGGGTGAAACAGCGCCGGGATGAACAGCTCTGGGTCAAACAACTCCGTGTAGAACAGCCCGAGGTCTAACACCTCCAGGTCAAACAGCCCCGCGTGTAAAATAGCCGCTGGTCAAAACAGCCGCTGAAGTAGCCACTGGCGCCCCAGGTCAAACAGCCCCGGGTAAAACAGCCACTGGGTATAAAACCGCCGCCAGGTAAAGCAACTAGGGTGCCACGTGCGAACCCGACCCCTACCCCCCTCAGAAATCGTGGGGGGCAGGGGTAGGGTTCGCATGTGGCACCCCGAACAACCACCTGAGCCACCAGTAGGGGAACAAAAAGTGTCATAGACATAAAAACTCTGAGGTCCGCGCGGATTTCTCGGATCGGCGCTGGGGCCCCCTGGCGGCGCCTCCGGCGCCGCCCCTGGCGCGCTCCGCGCGCCAGAGAGGGGGGTCCAGCGCCGATCCGAGAAGTCCGCGCGGACCTCCGAGTTCGTATGCTTATGTCACTTTTTGTTCCCCTACAGTCGGGGCCTTGACCTAAGGAACCCAAAATAAGGAACGAGGCCTTTTTCCACAGGTTAAACTTCAATCTCCGATCGAAAACCTATGGAAAACCTGAGGCAAGCTGCGAAACAATTCAGGAACACGGAGCCCCTCCCCAACGAAAAGGGTTCCTTCTTCAGGGCCCCGACTGCATGTTGAAGATCCAGGAGGAAGTCTCAAGCGAGCCCCACCTTGAACATGAGACAGCATCCATCCCTTCTGCTGCTGCTGCAGGTTCCTGGGGCGACCGTGCGCGATGCTGGGGCGAGAGGCCCGCTTTGAAAAGGAGCCGCTCTTCATCCTTGGTTTTGTTGCCAGACCCCCGACGTCATGAATTTTTCATGACGTCGACCCCCAGCGGTCTGGACCAATTCCCTGGGACCGGCTTTTCGTCCGGAGTCGTTTTTTGACGGTCCCGAGGGCCAGTAAGGGCCCCCAGAGGCCGAAAATAGCGAAAAACCTCCCGTCGTGTTTTTTTCACGACGCGAGGGGGTCTGGGTTGCCAGCGCTTCAGACGAATGTGCGAGCCGGGCAAGATCAGCCCCTGGGCAAGACCGCACCGGGCAGCGCCGCCGACTCTCCCGGAGGGAGGAGGCGGAGAAGGAGGAGGAGGAGGAGGAGGAGGAGGAGG
>CAUYUJ010008132.1:15000-42144 GCA_963575745.1 Prorocentrum cordatum | reverse complement strand
GGAGCCGTGGTGGGAATGGAATTGGGCAATGATGGAATAACAGGGGCCGTTGTAGCCGATGGAACGTCCAGAGGGCGGATAGGAAGCAGAGCGAAAATAGCCGCAACCAATTCTAGACGAACTCACGGATGTCGGAAGTCGCCCATTCCCTCGAAGCAATGCGAAGATTAATGCATTTTCAGCGAGCGAGGGCGCCAAGAGCCTGTCGAGTTCTCCCCAGATGGCCTACCAGCTCTTGATGGGTGGGCCCAGAGATTTTGCAAGACCCCAACGGCACCAAGAAATTCTAACTACCCTAAGGGCCTCAAGAGGAGATCCCAGAAATTCTATCTCCCCACAGGGCCTCAAGAGAGATTGCCAGAAATTCCTCGCCCCTCAGGGCGTCAAGAGGAGATCCCAATCTTCAACACACTCATTTTTTGAGTCCTAGTAGATCCAGAACCCCATAAATCTGTTATGCTTTCGAGATTCGTTGCCAGGCCGAAGGTTTCGACTGACTGCGCTAGCCGATAGAACAGAGAACAGCTACAGCGCGCCCCCCCTCCCCCCCCGCCCTCGCGGCGGACAGCGTCGGATAATTCATGTAGTCGGGGGGGGGGAGCCCTGGGGGGGCCTGGAGCCATGGGGCGTTGATCCGATCGGCATAAGCCCGACACTTGCGCAAACGTCCAGTGGTGCCAGTGGGGGGGGGGGGGCGCGCGCTGCGGGGCGGGGGATGAGACGGCGCGCATGCTGCAGCCCACGCGGCCTCGCATCGAGCGCGCGCGTGGCATCGGGCCGACGGACCGTGGGAAGCAGCCGCGGGGGCGGCGTCCTGCAGGGCACAGAATGCAGATGAGGCCTAAGGATTAAGGGCGAGTCGGGTCGGGTCGTCGTCGCGTCGTCGTCGTCGTCACGGTCGTCGTCACGGTCGTCAAAATTTCTGATCATATCGCCTCGCCCCCATCTCCCCCCACCTCTCCTCCCCCCATCTACTCCAACGCGCGGCGCGTGGCGGGCCCTCACCACGCTAGCAGCCCGCAAAATCGCGGTTAGTTTTGGGGTGGTGGCCGACGCGCATGTGAAGAAGGTTGCGCCTGCCATAGTGATCACTGCGGATCCCTGAACAGGGCGCGCAGAGCTTCCTGGAACATACACGCTCAGAGAAGCAGCCGCATACGGTGCAGATGTCAACGCCGCGATAGCGGGCCATCACGTGGCTGATGTGGCACCCGGGCGCGCCAGCCGCGAGGGCAAGATCCGGCGGAAGCGCGGTGCGATCCACGGCGCAGTGGCTGGCCAGCCGAATTCGTTGGCCTCAGCAGACCCCTCGGGCACCTCCAAGGCTTGCCGCGCTGGTGCCGGTGGAGGCAGCCCAGGCTGCCCAGGCTGCACAGCGACAGGAGGAGGCTGCCCAGGCTGCACAGCGACAGGAGGAGGCTGCCCAGCGGCAGCGACAGGAAGTGCTGGGGGTGGGAGTGGGAGCGCGGCCCCTGCGCCACCCGGAGCTGCAGCGGCGCCCACAGGGCCTGCGGCCGCAGCGCCACCACCACCAGCAGCTGGCACATGAACCACATGCTGGAACACGGCGGCGGCCCCCAGGGCGCGCTGGTCGTCGCCGCCGCCGCCCACCACGACTCCATCTCCATTGTTGATGGTCACACCGCCCACCACGATTCCATCTCCATTGATGGTCACGCGAAGCTGGAGCTGGATATGAATCGTCGTCGACGGCCCAGATGCTGCCATCGCGGCCATCGCGGCGAGCGCCGACGCCGCGTCGACGCCTGAGTCCGAGGCCGGGGGGGGTCGCCTGCTCAGGCTGAGGGGGAGTACAGCCGAAACACTGGACCTTCGCACTGCAGACGGCTGAGGCTGAGGCGGCGACGCCGACGGACGGTGACGACGACGACGGGTCACGGGCCATGGGCCGCCGGCCACGGGGGAGACCGTCGGACTGTCGGGGGGCGCCGCGCGATGACTTATCTGCGAGGGCCCTCCGTCGGGAGGCCCCTCGACCACTCGGCCCTCCCCGCGGGAGTCGACAGCCAGGGCCCGAGAATCCGATCGTATGTTAGAGCTCCAATGGAGCTCTAACATCGTATGTTAGAATATGTTAGAGCTCCCTGGGAGCTCTAACATCGTATGTTAGAGCTCCGCGGGAGCTCTGAGGCGGCGGCGGCGGCGGCGGGTAGGTTAGAGCTACCAGGGAGCTCTAACATAGCACGTTAGAGCTCCAACGGAGCTCCAACATGCTATATTAGAGCTCCCATGTTAGAGCTCCCTGGGAGCTCTAAAATACCGAGCTCCAACGGAGCTTTAACATAGCATGTTGGAGCTCAGTGGGAGCTCCGTGGGAGCTCTAACATGGCTTGTAACATAGCATGTCCGAGTATGTTAGAGCTCCCTGTGAGCTCTAACATAGCATGTTCCAGTATGTTAGAGCTCCCTGGGAGCTCTAACATTGTATGTTAGAGCTCCGTGGAGCTCTAAACATGGCTTGCTAGAGCTCCAACGAAGCTGGAAGCTCAAACATGGCATGTTCGAGTATGTTAGAGCCTCCATGGGAGCAATCTAACATGGGCATGTTAGAGGCTCCGTGGGAGCTCCTACATGGCTTGTTAGAGCCTCAACGGAGCTCTACCATGGCATGGTTCGAGTATGTTAGAGCTCCCTGGGAGCTCTAACATTTAGCATCTTCCCAGTATGTTAGGAAGCTTCCCTGGGAGCTCATAACATAGCATGTGGAGTATGTAAGAGCTCCCTGGGAGCTCTAACATTGTATGTTAGAGCTCCGTGGGAGCTCTAACATGGTTTGTTAGAGCTCCAACGGAGCTCGAACATAGCATGTTCGAGTATGTGAGAGCTCCCAGGGAGCTCCAACATGCTAAATTAGAGCTCCCATGTTAGAGCTCCCTGGGAGCTCTAAAATACCGAGCTCCAGCGGAGCTTTGACATAGCATGTTAGAGCTCAGTGGGAGCTCCCTGGGAGCTCTAACATGGTATGTTAGAGCTCCGTGGGAGCTCTAGCATGGCTTGTTAGAGCTCCAACGGAGCTCGAACATAGCATGTTCGAGTATGTTAGAGCCCCCCTGGGAGCTCCAACATGGCAGGTTCGAGCTCCGTGGGGCTCTAACATGGCATGTTAGAGCGCCCAAGGAGTTCTAACATGGCATGTTAGCCTCGAGCTCTAACATAGGATGTTGTTAGAGATCCCTTGGAGCTCTATCATGGCATGTTAGAGCTCCTATGGAACTCTAACCTGATATGTAAGAGCTCCTTGGGAGCTCTAACGTGTTATGTTAGATTTCGATGCGAGGGTTGTGAACTCCAACATGCTATGTTAGAGCTCGATGGGACCTCTAGCGTGGCATGTTAGAGCTCCCGTCGAGCCGCCCCCCACGCCGTCGTCGTCGTCGTCGTCATCGTCGTCGTCGCCCCATCGCCCCCCCCCCCCCCCCCCCCCCCCCATCCTTTTAAGCGCACATAGGAGGTCAGCAAAAAAGGCCAAACACGGCCGCACTCTCGCACGCACCGCTGCCCTGTCCTCGACCTCGAGAACGAAGGCTTCACCCTTGAAAGGCGGGGGCACAGGGGTGGTGGGGCCCTGTCTTCGACCACGGTGAAACATGGGGGTGGGGCCCTGTCTTCGACCACGGTGAACCATGAATAGGGCGCGGCCCTCCCCGCCCTCGCGGGGCGGCCTTGCCCCCTGGGGCGTGGTCGGGGATCAGGGGCGGAGGGGATTCAGGGACTTCTGAATTAGAACTAGAAGGTGGGGAGGAGGAGGAGGAGAAGGAGGAGGAGGAGGAAGGCTTCACCGCCCTCCACGCACCGCCGACTTTCATACGTTAGATCTCCCAGGGAACTCTAACATAATCTAACAACATGCTATGACAGAGCTCGGTTGGAGCTCTAACATGTCACGTTACAGCTCCATGGAGCTCTAACATTATCTAACCACCCCAAGGGCCTCAAGAGGGGATCCCAGAAATTCCACTATCTCCCCGCAGGGCCTCAAGAGAGATTGCCAGAAACTCCTCGCCCCTCAGGGCGTCAAGAGGAGATCCCAATCTTCAACGCACTCATTGTTTCAGTCCTACTAGATGCAGAACCCCATAAATTTGTGAAGCTGTCGGATTCGTTGGCCCGCTGCACGGGCGCACCGCGTGAGCGCGGCGAAGGAGCCAGCGCGCGAGCCAGGCTGCACGCCTCCGACATCGGCTACCAGACGCCCATGCGAGGTCACTCGTCCTGCTGCTGACCTCACTGGCCCTCCTTCTTGCCATGCTGCTTGAGCTCCTCCACTTTCTGATCGAGCTCATCGGCGTTCTTCTGCAGGTCCTGGAGCGCCTGTCCCTGTGCCCGCAGGAGGTCCAGAATCTGATCCATCTTCTCGGCCATGTTGTTCTGTGCCATAAGGTCTGGAAAAACGTTGGTCAAGAAATTGAGCATCGAGGTGGTGACGGTGATTGTTAGCCCGTCCTGCTGCTGCTGCTGCGTAAGCTTCTGCTGCCACTGCTGTGCTCCTGCTGTTGCATCTCCTGCTGCTGCAGCTCCTGATGATGACGCAGCTCTTGAGCTGTTCCAGTTTTTTTTCCAAGTGTTCTCTCCTGCAGCTGTTCCAGCTTCTTGCTGATGGCCTTCACGTTGCCATTGCCACTTGGGCTTCGCCGACGATCTCCAATCGTCAGCTTCATAGTTTTCCCGCTTCGGGGCGTAGCTCGAGTGGAGCACCGCAGCGTTCATGATCTTAGAGCACCATGCGGCCTTCTCCTCATCAGGACCCTGTGGGCAAGCATTATGCCACCAGAGATGATTATTCTTTACATGCTTGATGTGGTCCGCCGAAATCTGGCGCGCCGGGGCTGCACATTTCTCGCACGGTAAACAACACCACTTCTCCCTATTCTGCTTACCGTACTCGCGAACTTCTAACCATGGCGCATCAATTGGTCCAGTGTCAGGGTCCATGATGACCGTTTCTGGACATGGGCCAGGCCTCCCTGCGCTGGCCCCCCATTTCTGACATGACGCCTGCAGGCGCTGCAAGAAAAAATGCCTTGAGCCGAGGTGCCTGCGCTACAGGAAAGCTGGGTGATCTGATAAATGGAATCAAGAGGGGTCCAGGAGGCTATTTTGTGGGTTCCCGAGAGGCAGGGCGATTTGAGGGATCCCCCTTCGTTGATCGATTTCCCTCACATGGTAGCTCCCAGGGAGCTCTAGCATGGCATGTTAGAGCCCCCAGGGAGCTCTAACATGGCATTTTAGAATAGCTCCAGGGAGCTCGAACAAGCTATGTTAGATCTCCCTGGGAGCTCTAACATAGGATGTTAGAGCTCCCGTGGGGCTCTAACGTGCTATGTTAGGGCACCCGTGGAACTCTACCATGGCTTGTTAGATCCCCCATGGGGCTCTAACATGCTACGTTAGAGCTCCCACGGAGCTGTAACATACGAAGTTAGAGCTCCCAGGGAGCTCTCACATATATAACATGCTATCTTAGAGCTCCCACGGAGCTCTAACATGCGATGTTAGAGCTCCCAGGGAGCTCTAACATTATATAACATGTTATGTTAGAGCTCCGTTGGAGCTCTAACATGCCATGTTAGAGCTCCCGCGGAGCTCTCACATGCTATGTTAGAGCTCCCAGGGAGCCCTAACATACTCGAACATGCTATGCTAGAACTCCGTTGGAGCTCTAACAAGCATGTTAGAGCTCCACGGAGCTCTAAACATTACCATGTTTAGAAGCTCCCAGGGAGCTCTAACATTACTAGAAACATGCTATGTTAGAGCCCCGTTGGAGCTCTAACTACGATGCTAGAGCTCCCATGGGAGCTCTAACATGCCATGTTAGAGCTCCCACGGTGCTCTAACATACCATGTTAGAGCTCCCAGGGGGCTCTAACAGACTCGAACATGCTATGTTAGAGCTCCGTTGGAGCCCTAACATGCCATGTTAGAGCTCCCACGGAGCTCTAACATACCATGTTAGAGCTCCCAGGGAGCTCTAACATACTCGAACATGCTATGCTAGAGCTCCGTTGGAGCTCTAACAAGCCATGTGAGAGCTCCCACGGAGTTCTAACATACCATGTTAGAGCTCCCAGGGAGCTCTAACATACTGGAACATGCTATGTTAGAGCTCCGTTTGAGCTCTAACATACCATGTTAGAGCTCCCACGGAGCTCTAACATACCATGTTAGAGCTCCCGGGGAGCTCAACCATACTGGAACATCCTATGTTAGAGCTCCGTTGGAGCTCTAACATACCATGTAAGAGCTCCCACGTAGCTCTAAAATAGCATGTTAGAGCTCCCAGGGAGCTCTAACATACTCGAACTTGCTATGTTAGAGCCCCGTTGGAGCTCCAACCAGCCATGTTAGAGCCCCCGCGGAGCTCTAACATACCATGTTTGAGCCCCCAGGGAGCTCTAACATACTGGAACATGCTATGTTAGAGCTCCGTTGGAGCTCTAACATGCCATGTTAGAGCTCCCACGGAGCTCTAACATACCATGTTAGAGCTCCCAGGGAGCTTTAACATACTGGAACATACTATGTTAGAGCTCCGTTGGAGCTCTAACATACCATGTTAGAGGCGGGTGTGTGTGATTTCCCACGGAGCTCTAACATAGATGTCAGAGCTCCCAGGGAGCTCTAACATACTGGGACACGCTATGTTAGAGCTCCAGTGGAGCTCTAACATACGATGGCGAAACTCCCAGGAAACTTCTGGGGTTGCCATGTTCAGAGGTCCACGAGCTCTAACACTACCATTGTTAAAGCTCCCAGACAGCCTAACATACTCGAACATGCTATGTTAGGAGCTCCCTGGGAGCCTCTAACATGACCATGATAGAGCTCCCTGGGCGCCAAATCGTGCTCTAACATACTATGTTAGAGCTTCCATAGGGACTCTACCAGACGGAACATGATATGTTAGAGCTCCATTGGAGCTCTAAACAGGCCAGTTAGAGCCCCCACGGACCACGTGATACCATGATAGAGCTCCCAGGGGGCTCTAACAACATCCTATGTTAGAGCTCGAGGCGAACATGCCATGTTAGAACTCACTGGGAGCTCTAACATGCCATGTTAGAGCTCCCAGGGAGCTCTAACATACTCGAACATGCTATGTTAGAGCTCCGTTGGAGCTCTAACAAGCCATGTTAGAGCTCCCTGGGAGCTCTAACATACCATGTTAGAGCTCCCAGGGAGCTCCCATTGAGCTCTAACATGCTATGTTAAAGCTCCGTTGGAGCTTAACAAGCCATGTTAGCAAGCCATGTGAGAGCTCACACGGAGCTCTAACATGCCATGTTAGAGCTCCCACGGAGCTCTAACATACCATGTTAGAGCTCCCAGGGAGCTTTAACATACTGGAACATACTATGTTAGAGCTCCGTTGGAGCTCTAACATACCATGTTAGAGCCCCCACGGAGCTCTAACATACCATGTTAGAGCTCCCAGGGAGCTCTCACATACTGAGACATGCTATGTTAGGGCTCCGTTGGAGCTCTAACATGCCATGTTAGAGCTCCCAGGGAGCTTAACAACCATGTTAGAGCTCCCAGGGAGCTCTAACATACTCGAACATGCTATGTTAGAGCTCCGTTAAAGCTCTAACATACCATGTTAGAGCTCCCAGGGAGCCCCCACTGAGCTCTAACATGGGAGCTCTAATATAGCATGTTAGAGCTCCCAGGGAGCTCTAACATACTCGAACATGCTATGCTAGAGCTCCGTTGGAGCTCTAACAAGCCATGTTAGAGCTCCCACGGAGCTCTAACATACCATGTTAGAGCTCCCAGGGAGCTCTGACATACTGGAAAATGCTGTGTTAGAGCTCCGTTGGAGCTCTAACATGTCACGCTAGAGCTCCCACGGAGCTCGAACATACCATGTTAGAGCTCGAACGGAGCTCTAACATACTGGAACATGCTATGTTAGAGCTCCGTTGGAGCTCGAACATGCCATGTTAGAGCTCCCACGGAGCTCTAACCTGCCATGTTAGAGCTCCCAGTAAGCTCTAACATACTGGAACATGATATGTTAGAGCTCCGTTGGAGCTCTAACAAGCCATGTTCGAGCTCCCACGGAGCTCTAACATACCATGTTAGAGCTCCCAGGGAGCTCTAACATACTGGAACATGCTATGTTAGAACATCCGTTGGGAGCACTCTAACATACGATGTTAGAGCTCCACGGAGCTATTATAACATAGCACGTTCGAGATCACAGGGGCTCTTAAACATACTCGGCATAATGCTATGTTAGAGCTTCCGTGGAGCTCTAACAGCCATGTTAGAGCTTCCCACGGAGCTCAACATACCATGTAAGCTCCCAGGGAGCTTCTAACAGACTGGAACATGCTATTTTTAGAGCTCATGGGAGCTCTAAACAGCACGATGTTAGAGCTCCCAGGGAGCTCTTTAAACATCGCCAGTTAGAGCCCCCATGGGAGCTCATAACATACCATGTACGAGCTCCCAGGGAGCTCTAACATACTCTAAGCTGCTATGTTAGAGCTCCCTGGGAGCTCTAACATCGCATGTTAGAGCCCCCACGAGGTTAGAGCTCCCTGGGAACTCTAACATGCTATGTTAGAGCTCCATCGAGTATGGGAGGACACCATGTTAGAGCTCCAACAGCGGAGCTCTAACATCGCATGTTCCATTAGGTTAGAGCCCCTGGAGCTCTAACATAGCATGTTCCAGCATGTTCGAGCTCCCTGGGGGCTCTAACATGGCGTGTTAGAGCTCCGTGGGAGCTCGAACATGGCTTATTAGAGCTCCAACGGAGCTCTGACATAGCACGTTCGAGTATGTTAGAGCTCCCTGGGAGCCTCTAATATGGTATGTCAGAGCTCCGTGGGAGCTCTAGCGTGGCATGTTAGAGCTCCGTTGGAGCTCTAACACAGCATCTTCCAGTATGCTAGAGCTCCCTGGGAGCTCTAACGTGGTATGTTAGAGCTCTGTGGGAGCTCTAACATGGCTTGTTAGAGCTCCAACGGAGCTCCATCATAGCATGTTCGAGTATGTTAGAGCTCCCTGGGAGCTCTAACCTGCTATATTAGAGCTCCCATGTTAGAGCCCCCTGGGAGCTCAAAAATACCGAGCTCCAACGGAGCTCTAACATGCTATGTTAGAGCTCAGTGGGGGCTCCCTGGGGGCTCTAACATGCGATGTTAGAGCTCCAACGGAGCTCTAACATAGCATGTTCGAATAGGTTAGAGCTCCCTGGGAGCTCTAACATGGTATGTTAGAGCTCCGTGGGATCTCTAACATGGCTTGTTAGGGCCCCCAACGGAGCTCTAACATAGCATGTTCGAGTATGTTAGAGCTCCCTGGGAGCTCTAACATGGTATGTTAGAGCTCCGTGAAGCTCTAACATGGCATGTTAGAGCTCCAACGGAGCTCTAACATAGCATGTTCCAGTATGTTAGAGCTCCGTGGGAGCTCTAACATGGCTTGTTGGAGCTCCAACGGAGCTCTAGCATGGCTTGTTAGAGCTCCAACGGAGCTCTAACATAGCATGTTCGAGTATGTTAGAGCTCCCTGGGAGCTCTAACATGGTATGTTAGAGCTCCGTGGGAGCTCCAACATGGCATGTTAGAGCTCCAACGGAGCTCGAACATAGCATGTTCCAGTATGTTAGGGCTCCCTGGGAGCTCTAACATGGTATGTTAGAGCTCCGTGGGAGCTCTAACATGGCTTGTTAGAGCTCCGTGGGGGCTCAACATGGTATGTTAGAGATCCTGGGAGCTCTAACATCGACGTTAGAGCCCCAATGGAGCTCTAACGTAGCATGATATATTATGATAGCATGATATAGTATGTTAGAGCTCCCTGGGAGCTCTAACATGGTATGTTAGAGCTCCGTGGGAGCTCGAACCATGCTATGTTAGAAGCTCCGTGGGAGCTCTAACATAGCATGTTAGAGTATGTTAGAGCTCCATGGGAGCTCTAACAATCGTATGTTAGGCCCAATGGAGCTCTAATATAACATGTTCCAGTATGTTAGAGCTCCCTGGGAGCTCTAACATGGTTGGTTATGTTAGAGCTCCGTGGGAACTCTAGCATGGCTTGTTAGAGCTCCAGCGGAGCTCTAACATAGCATGTTCGAGTAGGTTAGGGCTCCCTGGGAGCTCTAACATGCTATGCTAGAGCTCCGTGGGAGCTCTAACATCGTATGTTAGAGCTCAAACGGAGCTCTAACATAGCATGTTCCAGTGTGTTAGGGCTCCCTGGGAGCTCTAACCTGATATGTTAGAGCTCCGTGGGACCTCTAACATGGCTGGTTAGAGCTCAAACGGAGCTCTAACACAGCATGTTCCAGCATGTTAGAGCTCCCTGGGAGCTCTAACATGGTATGTTAGAGCTCCGTGGGAGCTCTAACATGGCTGGTTAGAGCTCCAACGGAGCCCTAGCATAGCATGTTCGAGTATGTTAGAGCTCCCTGGGAGCTCTAACATGCTATATTAGAGCTCCCATGTTAGAGCTCCCTGGGAGCTCTAAAAAACCGAGCTCCAACGGAGCTTTAACATGCTATGTTGGAACTCAGTGGGGGCTCCCTGGGAGCTCTAACATGGTATGTTGCAGCTCCAACGGAGTTCTAACATAGCAGGTTCGAGTATGTTAGAGCTCCCTGGGAGCTCTTTCATGGTATGTTAGAGCTCCGTGGGAGCTCTAACATGGCTTGTTAGAGCTCCAACGGAGCTCTAACATAGCATGTTCGAATAGGTTAGAGCTCCCTGGGAGCTCTAACATGGTATGTTAGAGCTCCGTGGGAGCTCTAACATGGCTTGTTAGGGCCCCCAACGGAGCTCTAACACAGCCTGTTCGAGTATGTTAGGGCTCCCTGGGAGCTCTAACATGGTATGTTAGAGCTCCGTGGGACCTCGAACATGGCATGTTAGAGCTCCAACGGAGCTCTAACATAGCATGTTCCAGTATGTTAGAGCCCCCATGGGAGCTCTAACATAGCATGTTCGAGTATGGTAGAGCCCCCTAGGAGCTTTAACATGGTATGTTAGAGCTCTAACATAGCATGTTCCAGTATGTTAGAGCTCCCTGGGAGCTCTGACATGGTATGTTAGAGCTCCGCGGGAGCTCTAACATGGCTTGTTAGAGCTCCAACGGAGCTCTAACATCGCATGTTCGAGTATGTGCCAGTATGTTAGAGCTCCCTGGGAGCTCTAACCTGGTATGTTAGGGCTCTAAGCTCCGTGGGGCGCCCTAAACATGGTATGGTAGAGCTCCAACGGAGCACGAACATAGCATGTTCCAGTATGTTAGAACTCCCTGGGAGCTCTAACATGGTATGGTAGAGCTCCGTGGGAGCTCTAACATGGCTTGTTAGAGCTCCCACGGAGCTCTAACAATAACATATGCAGCTATGTTCACGAATGCTGCCTTACGATCCCCCTCACTCTAAGCCACAACCACTGGCGACGCACTCTTTATTTTCTCTATCAATTATCCTTTAGCTATGTTCCAGTATGTTCCACGCACCCGCCTCTATTCACTGCGTGAGATCGAATTGATGGCTTAGGTTTTAGAGCCCCGTGGGAGTTCTAACATGGCTCGTTAGAGCTCCAACAGAGCTCTACCATAGCATGTTCGAGTATGCTAGAGCTCCCTGGGAACTCTAACATGCTATATTAGGGCTCCCATGTAAGACCTCCCTGGGAGCTCTAAAGTACCGAGATCAAACGGAACTTTAACATAGCATGTTAGAGCTCAGTGGGAGCTCCCTGGGGGCTCTAACATGGTATGTTAGAGCTCCAACGGAGCTCTAACCTAGCATGTTCGAGTCTGTTAGAGGTCCGTGGGAGCTCTAACGTGGCATGTTAGAGCTCCCTGGGAGCTCTAACATCGGATGTTAGAGCTCCAATGGGGCTCTAACGTAGCATGTTATATTATGTTAGAGCCCCCTGGGAGTTAGAGCTACCTGGGAGCTCTATCATGGCTCGTTAGAGCTCCAACAGAGCTCTAACATAGCATGTCCGAGTATGTTAGAGCTCCCTGGGAGCTCTAACATGCTATATTAGAGCTCCCATGTAAGAGCTCCCTGGGAGCTCTAAACTACCGAGATCAAACGGAGTTTTAACATAGCATGTTAGAGCTCAGTGGGAGCTCCCTGGGAGCTCTAACATGGTATGTTAGAGCTCCAACGGAGCTCTAACCTAGCATTTTCGAGTATGTTAGAGGTCCGTGGGAGCTCTAACATGGCATGCTAGAGCTCCCTGGGAGCTCTAACATCGGATGTTAGAGCTCCAATGGGGCTCTAACGTAGCATGTTATATTATGTTAGAGCGCCCTGGGAGTTAAAGCTACCTGGGAGCTCTAACATGGCTTGTTAGAGCTCCAACGGAGCTCGAACATAGCATGTTATACTATGTTAGAGCTCCCAGGGAGCTCTAACATGCTATATTAGAGCTCCCATGTTAGAGCTCCCTGGGAGCTCTGAAATACCGAGCTCCAGCGGAGCTTTAACGTAGCATGTTAGAGCTCAGTGGGAGCTCCCTGGGAGCTCTAACATTGTATGTTAGAGCTCCAACGGAGCTCTAACATAGCATGTTCCAGTACGTTAGAGCTCCCTGGGAGCTCTAACGTGGTATGTTAGAGCTCCAACAAGGCAAACCCAGTCCGCACAGCGTCAAAGCGTATGCGGGCGGCCGCACAGGCGTGCCACTTTTACAATATAAGGCAAACTTCAGGTCACCCGCGCCGAAGGGTATCTGACAGACAGTCACCACCCGACGCGACTGGAAGCACTTCGCCGACTGGGTCAGGCGCTCGAGAACTTGCGGTGTTCAGCAGTGATGCTAGCCGCCAACGACCCCACTCGAAATGTGTGCGAGGGTGCCGCGTACTCGAATTGCATGCGTATCTGTTGCATAGCGGAAGGCAGGGCTCATCCGAGAGGCGCATCTGTGCAGGTCGGCCAAAACTGGCGCTGACAGAAGCAATGCCTAAACCAGAACTGGCGTGCCGCAATCGGCTGTTGCAGTCTGCCAGAAGCGCGCTCGGAGAGGCCCCGCGATTTACTGTGACAGTCTGTGCAAGCTGTCAGCTGCTCCCAGACGCGGGCTGCTCCCACCGAGGCTCACAGAGTTGCATTGCCTCGTCAGGGTTCGTGTAATAAATGGGCGCGACTCTGTCGTACAGCGTTTTTGGGTGCGGGCGACTGTAGTAGTTGCCATGGTACTGCACCTGCACGTCCACGAGGATCCCGAAGATGTGCTCCCTGAAACAATAGCCATTGATGTACTGCCTGATGCCGCCGATCCAGTACTTGTACTCGCGCCTGTGGAAGTCCCACTCTGCCTTAATCACAATGTGCGCGTAGTATTGGTGCATCGGTTGCACCAGGCAGAAGACGATGTCTCCTTTCTCCACGGTGGACGCCTCCTTCACGACGCAGCCAGGGCCCGCTTCCGCTGTTGCAGCTTGGATGGGGTGAAAGGTGCAGAAGTCGTGCGATCGCACCAGAGGCCACATGGAGTTTCCAGGGCTCGGGTACCATACGGGGAAGCCGGCTAGGAGGTACTCATGTATCATTTTGTTCCTCTCTGCCCGCAGCTTTAATTCCAGCATCCAGTCCTCGACCAGCGTCCAGTCCTTGTGGGGCACGGGAATGCCCTCGTGCGGGGACGACAAAACAAAGGGTGGAAGCGCTTCGGCTTGCTCTGCTCGACGACTGCGGCCTCCTCGGGGGGCAACTTGGCGATGGACTTGTAACCTTTGGGCTGCTCCGCCGTCTGACCGACCTTTGCACGTAGTGGGAAGGCTGACGTGGCTCTCGCAGCTATGCGGGCATTCTTCGTCGTCTGTTCCGCCTGCCGCTTAAGAAGTTTCCCGCGCTCGATAGGCTCCTCGCTGTGCTTCATCATGGCGGCAGAAGAAGCCGTCGTCGCCCGTGTGGCTGACCCACGTGGAGCCTGGGATAAGAGCTGGCGCCGCTCCTCAGCCTCCATGTGTTCCTGCCGCGCTCGCTCTGGCTCAGGCTTGCAGTGGTCCGCCTCTTGTCGCAGCTGCTCTCTCGTCATCGGCGGCGGCGGCGGCGGCACGACCCTGCCCGATAAATCGATTGGCCGTGGCGGGCGGGAGGGCATCCGTTTCGGACGAGGCTGGCCCTCCGCGGGCGCGTCACTGACCCTCTTCGCTGGCGCGCGCTTGGCCCGCGGAGTCTTTCGTCTCCAATCATCCTCCTCCTGCCGAAGCGGAGATGTGAGAGGAACACCCATCCCGCGCCGCGCCGTGACAGGAGCATCCCGCGCCGTGCTGCGGGTGCGCTCTCTGCCTCTGCGGGCGCGGTCACCAGCCTCTCGGTCGGGGGGAGTCGCTGTCGGAGATCACAATCGCGCGGTGCGGATCACCCGACTGTTCGGCCTGGGCCCGCGTTCTGTCGGCCTCCGACGGAATCTCCGTCAGCCTGAGCCCGCTCCTCGCCGCCATCGGCGGGCCACTAGCGCCTGCGCCCTCGCGAGCTGTTGCTGCCTCTCGCC
Organism: Prorocentrum cordatum; assembly: GCA_963575745.1. Lineage (NCBI taxonomy): Eukaryota > Dinophyceae > Prorocentrales > Prorocentraceae > Prorocentrum > Prorocentrum cordatum. The sequence continues at coordinate 27,646 of CAUYUJ010008132.1, read as the reverse complement.
GCCCGCTTGATGACGCTGTTGCAGCCAACTGGCGCTGGCGCGGCGACGCCTCTCTCTGGCGACCCTGGGCGTTTGACAGGCGCCGCTGCCCAAGATGCAGACCCCAGTGGTGCCGTGCACATTCTTCGATCCCAGTCGCCCGTGGCGGGTTCCGACGCTCCCAGTCTATCACCTGGGTGTTCCACCTGATCTCCTCATCGCTCAACTGCCTGCGTGCGGTCGCGTCCAGGCATCCGTAGGGTCTCCCCTGGCCCTCGCGGGCTTCCTGGACGGCCGAAGACCACCGTGCCGTCATTGTCCAACTGCTGCTGCTCATGTTGGACCCAGCGCATGCGGCGCTCATGATCCAACGCCGCATCGTGTTCTTCCTCCTGACGCGCCAACGCGATGTTCAACTCGCACCGCCCCCTCTGGCTCCGTAAGCCTTTGCGATGGTTGAGCAAGTACTCCCAGCTGCCGACCTGAAGATGGGAGCTCTACTGACATCCCATGTTAGAGCTCCCTGGGAGCTCTATCATCCTCCAGCATGCCATGTTAGATCCGCATGGGAGCTCTAACATGGTATGTTAGAGCTCCAATGGAGCTCTAACACCCTCTAACATGCCATGTTAGAGCTCCCAGGGAGCTCTCACATGATATGTTAGAGCTCCCTGTGCGCTCTAACATCATGTAGCATGCCATGTTAGAGCTCCAGGTGAGCTCTAACATGGCATGTTAGAGCTCCAATGTAGCTCTAACGTCCTCTAACCTGCCATGTTAGAGCCCCATGGGAGCTCTAACATGGTATGTTAGAGCTCCATGGGGGCTCTTATCAGGCAGGGGTGGGGGGTACTGCAGCTAGCCCAGATTTGGCTGGTCTGACCTGGCGCCCTTTGCCCTTGCCCTTGCGCCCCATCATCTCTGGCATGGCAGCCTGCAGGCGCTGCAAGAGATGCCTTGAGCCGAGGTGCTTGCGCTACAGGAAAGCTGGGTGTGCTCTACTACTGCAGCGGCTGTTGCAGCGGCTGTTGCAGCGGCTGTTGCAGCGCACTGGCGATTCTGTCACTTCTGCATCGCAACCTCAGTCGTCCCAACCAGAGGTGAGGTCGAAACGGGAGACCGTCCTCACGCTCGCCAGTTTCTGGGTTGAGCTCTTCTACTACTGCAGCGGCTGTTGCAGCGGCTGTTGCAGCGGCTGTTGCAGCGACGCCCCTCTCTTTTGCGACTCTGGGCGTTTGACAGGCGCCGCTGCTGCCTCACCCACCGCTGCAGATCCCAGTGGTACCGTACACACTCTTCGATCCCAGTCGCCCGTGGCGGGTTCCGACGCTCCCAGTCTACCGTCTGAGTGTTCCACCTGATCTCCTCATCGCTCAACTGCCTGCGTGCGGTCGCGTCCAGGCATCAGTAGGGTCTCTCCTGGCCCTCCCAGACCCCTGGACGGTCGAAGACCATCATGCCGTCATTGTCCAACTGCTGCTGCTTCTGTTGGACCCAGCGCATACGGCGCTCATGATGATCCAGCGCCTCATCGTGTTCGCCCTCCTGACGCGCCAACGTGATATTCAACTCGCACCGCTCCCTCTGGCTCCGCAAACCTTTGCGATGGTTGAGCAAGTACTCCCAGCTGCCGACCTGCAGATGGGAGCTCTACTAACATCCCATGTTAGAGCTCCCACGCAGCTCCTACTAGCCAAAACTAGCTCTGGCTGTTGCAGCGGCTGTTGCAGCGGCTGTTGCAGCGGCTGTTGCAGCGTACTGGCGATTCTGTCACTTCTTCATCGCAGCCTCAGGCGCCCCCACCACGTACCACGTCTGGGTAGTGGCCACTGCACGCACAAGACAGCGGAGCTGGGCAGCTTCGCAAATGGTGCTGTAGAACATTAAATGTCCTACAGACATAAAGGAAGCTGCATGCGCAGTGCCTGACCGCAAGCCCCTGCTGCGACGCGACCTTGTTGTCAGCACGGGGGAAGTGCGCGATCACATGCTTCTCAACCTCTCCGCATTGTTTGCCGGGGAAGGACGCGACCACTTGCATCTCGTCGTAGCTGAGCTTGTGCCCGCGCATGAAGCTTCGGTCGTTTCCTCGCCACCCCCATCCTCCATTCCATCGCCATGATGAAGGGTCGCTCGCCGTGCCGATGTAGACGGAGCGCCCAGAGGCGATGGCGCGATCGTGGAGGTGCCGCACGCGCTTCATCACTAGACCAACGTCGATGTCGACGAGGGGCTGGTGTACAAGCATCGATTGCATGCCGCGACAATCACGAAGCACCTGTCGAGCGTCCTCCCGGGCGCCTTCCCACATCATTTTAAGCTGCGTCTCCCGGCTGCGCGAGCTCATGCGACGCCTGGCAGGCGCTGTCACTCTTTTGCCGTTGTCGTCGAAACAGCGACCTTCGCGAACTGAAATGCACTGCCGCCATCGACCCCTGCAAAGGCCCTCGGGCTCCAAACTCCAGGGGCCTTGTCGCCACCGTCGCCGCATCCTGCTCGGCCCTCGACAGCGTCGGCAGGCGGTCACCCGCGTGAAAGGTCGAGCCCCAGGCGATCTGTGATGAACGAAAATGTGTCATTGTTCCCATTGCCAATGCCATCGGCGCTGATGGCGTCATTGGCCATGACCTTGACCTCAACGTTCACGCCGCAAGGCCCTCGAGCTGCTCCGCCGTTTCCGACGCTCCCTGGAGGAAGCGACGATGCTGATGCTGGATGCACCTGTGCTGGAGAGGGCGATGCTGTCTGGATCTCGCAGGCCCTGGTCTCTTGAGGCGACGCCGACGGCTCTTGCAAGCCCTTATGTCTGGAGGAAGCGATGCTGTCTGGATCTCGCGCTGCTCTGTGGGTGCCGCCAGCGGCGCCCACGCCCGCTGCAAAACCTCCCTGGTTGGCTTGTTGCGGACTCGCAGCGGCGGCGGCCACGGTCCGAACGCCCACAACAACTCTGGCTTCAACATAGAGCGTCATACCTTCAGTGGCCTCGTCATCCGAGCCGCCGAACATGTCTCGCATAAGGCAGGCAGACACCGACTGCGAGTCCGCGCTGGGAGACCCCTGGGATGAGGTGCTGAAGAAAAAAAGACCCCCCATGGCTCTTGCCCCAGCCATGGGGAACTAGCTTGGGCCAATATGCCAAGATGATGTAAGGATGCGAATCCTGTCGCGGATCTGCTGGGGTGTTCGGGGCTCTGTGGGGTCCTGGGTGTGGTGCCCTAGGGCCCTAGGGCCCTCTCTGGCGGCCTCTTCCCCCTCGCTTGCTGCGTCCAGCTGGTGGCGACCAGGGAGGTACTGGGCACCAGACAGCCGAAGGCTAGAGGCTGGAACAATTCGAACCAGGCAGCCCAAGCATCCAAGCGCCTTGCGCCTAGCGGCCTGGAGGGTGAGACAATCTGCATAATAAGGAATGCAGTTGATCTGAATATGGGCGTCTTTCTCCTCATCTCTGAGCTCCGGGATGCATGGGAGCGCCTGCGTTCGCTGTTCCAGCCATGCGCAGCACATGCGCAGAGTCCTATCGTGGGCCCATTCCCACTCGCGCCAGTAACAGATGCTCTCGCGGGCACCTTAGCTCAGAGCGTGATGCGCTCCACCCCCCATCCTCCCACCTGGACTCCTCCTCCTGCTCCTCCTCCTCCTAGCCTCGTCCTCCTCGTCATCGTCATCCTGGTTCCCCCACGTGGGCCCGCGGGGGCGCCGCTGCCGCCCGCGGCAGCGCCGCCCGCCACCAGGGACCTGGGGGGTGGGGAGGCGCAGGAGCTGCTGCAGCGGAGGCGCAACAGACGGCGAGAGGAAACGAGTCGGAGAAGCTCGCCGTTTTGTTGTCACGCTTCTCTGCATAACTTCAGGTCACCCGCGCCGAAGGGTATCTGACAGACAGTCAGCACCCGACGCGACTGGAAGCACTTCGCCGACTAGGCCAGGCGCTCGAGAACTTGCGGTGTTCAGCCATGCTAGCCGCCCACAACCCCACTCGAAATGTGTGCGGCTGTTGCAGCGGAGCGCTGGCCACGAAGACTCTGCCGATTCCGCACAACCGTCCCCGTCCCAGCCTCTTCCCATTCCCCTCACCACTGCCATCCCCCTGAGTAAGAAGTCAACTGGCAACCTGAGGCCAGCGAGCTGGCCTGAGTAAGTCAACTGGCAACCTGGGGCCAGCGAGCTGGATGCCAGGCAGGGTCCCTGAAAGAGTGGCACGCTCCTAAGATGAGACGCACGAGAGGACAATACCAGACACAATACATGTACTTCGTGTTGATATGATGTGTGCTAATCATATACAAACACACACCTCAGTCGCGCAGCCGGCTCAGCACCAAGGAAAACCGCAAGACATGCCCAGTCCGCACAGCGTCAAAGCGTATGCGGTGGGCCGCACAGGCGTGCCACCGTTACAGTATAATAAGGCAAAGTTCAGGTCACCCGCGCCGAAGGGTATCTGACAGACAGTCACCACCCCACGCGACTGGAAGCACTTCGCCGACCGGGTCAGGCGCTCGAGAACTTGCGAGGTTCAGTCATCATGCTAGCCGCCCACAACCCCACTCGAAATGTGTGCGAGGGTGCCGCGTACTCGAATTGTGTGCGTATCTGTTGCATAGCGGAAGGCAGGGCTCATCCGATAGGCGCATCTGTGCAGGTCGAGCGAGCACTGGCGCTGACAGAAGCAATGCCAAAACCAGAACTGGCGTGTCGCAGTCGACTGTTGCAGTCTACCAGAAGCGCGCTCGGAGAGGCCCCGCGATTTACTGTGACAGTCTGTGCAAGCTGTCAGCTGCTCCCAGACGCGGGCTGGTCCCACCGAGGCTCACACAGTTGCTTTGCCTCGTCAGGGTGCGTGAAATAATACATGGGCGCGACTCTAAAAAAACAATAGCCATTGATGTTCTGCCTCATGGCGCCGATCCAGTACTTGCACTCGCGCCTGTGGAAGTCCCATTCTGCCTTGAGCACAACGCGCGCGTAGTATTGGTGCTGCGGTTGCACCAGGCAGAAGACGACGTCTCCTTTCTGCACGGTGGACGCCTCCTTCACGACGCAGCCAGGGCCCGCTTCCGCTGTTACAGCTTCCGCTGCGATGGCCCCTGGCCTGGAGCACGCAATTGGTCAGGCGGCTCAGGCGTCTTCGGCTTCGTCCTGGGGAGGCCGTAATCCTCAGGGGCTACTCTAAGTCCTGCTGGCCCCTCTTCTTCTCCCGCCGCGGCGCGGTTGCCTGCCAACCCCGATGATCTGCAGATGGCGCACCCGACGGTGATCCTGAAATAGGTGGCGTGACAGGAGCACCAGAGGCCGCTCCAGGCATCAAGAGCGCAGGCTCATCACGCAGCCTGGCAGCCACCAGCGCGCCACCAGGAGCTGTTGCAGACAATGCTTCAGCCGACGCTGCCCGCGCCTGCATCCGCGCCATCGACTCTCGGCAGGCTCTCACCAGCGCCTCCGCCTGCTCGCGCATTTCCTCCTGGGCGAGCTGAGGATCGCGTCCCCCGCCCGCCTGCTGGCGCATGTCCTCGTACTGGTAGGCGTAGTGCTGGATGTCGCCGCAGCCCCAGTCTGATGGCGGGCCCGAGCGACTTGATGTCGCGCCGTCCTCCTCGGCAAACTCGTCCTCCTCCTCATGGGTAGAGCCGTCGTTCTCATCCATCGGGCTCTCCTCATGCGCCTCCTCATGTGGCGCTGGAGGAGCGCGGCTCGGACGAGGTCGGCTCCGAGCGCGGCTCGCCCCAACGCGGCTCGGACGAGGTCCGACGAGCGCGGCTGGAAGAGCGCCCCCCTCGGGCGCCGCGTCGCGGGGCTCCCCGGCGCCGTCGGGCACCATGTCGTTCGGGTTGCCTGAGGGCCCAGCTGTTGCAGCTAACTTGATATGTTACATCTCCCAGGGAGGTGTAACATATCAAGTTAGACGTCGAATTGTACCACAGCTCCTCCAGTTTTGGCTAGTAGGAAGGAGCTGCGTGGGAGCTCTAACAACATGGTATGTCAGAGCTCCCTGGGAGCTCTAACATCCTGTAGCATGCCATGTTAGATCTCCATGGGGGCTCTAACATGGTTTGTTAGAGCTCCAATGGAGCTCTAACACCCTCTAACATGCCATGTTAGGAGCTCCCAGGGAGCTCCAGCATGGCCTGTTAGAGCTCCCTGGGAGCTCTAACATGGCATGTTAGAGCTCCCTGGGAGCTCTAACGTCATGTAGCATGCCATGTTAGAGCTCCGCCAGGTGGGCTCTAGCATGGCATGTTAGAGCTCCAATGTAGCTCTAACATCCTCTAGCCTGCCATGTTAGAGCCCCATGGGAGCTCTAACTAACATGGTATGTTAGAGCTCCATGGGAGCTCTTATCAGACAGGGGGGGGGGGGTGGGGGGGGGGGGTACTACAGCTATCCCAGATTTGGCTGGTCTTGCCTGGCGCCCTTTGCTTGCCCATGCCCCTGTGGCGCCCCATTTCTGGCATGGCAGCCTGCAAGCGCTGCAATAATGCCTTGATCCGATGGGGGGTTGCTTGCGCTAGCCGGAAAGCTGGTTTGCTCTAACTACTTGCAGCGGCTGTTGCGGCGGCGGCTGCAGCGGTTGTTGCAGCAGCTGTTGCAGCGGCTGTTGCAGCGGCTGTTGCAGCGGCCGCTGCAGCGACGCCTCTCTCTTTTGCGACCCCGGGCGTCTGACAGGCGCCGCTGCTGCCTCACCCCCCGCTGCAGACCCCACTCACCCACCGCTGCAGACCCCAGACACAGTCTTCGATCCCAGTCGCCCGTGGCGGGTTCCGACGCTCCCAGTCTATCATCTGAGGGTTCCACCTGATCTCCTCATCGCTCAACTGCCTGCGTGCGGTCGCGTCCAGGCATCCGTAGGGTCTCTCCTGGCCCTCCCAGACTCCTGGACGGTCGAAGATCATCATGCCGTCATTGTCCAACTGCTGCTGCTTATGTTGGACCCAGCGCAGGCGGCGCTCATGATCCAACGCCTCATCGTGTTCGCCTTCCTGGCGCGCCAACGTGATATTCAACTCGCACCGCTCCCTCTGGCTCCGCAAGCCTTTGCGATGGTTGAGCAAGTACTCCCAGCTGCCGACCTGAAGATGGGAGCTCTACTAACAACATCCCATGTCAGAGCTCCCACGCAGCTCCTACTAGCCAAAACTGGAGTAGCTGTAGTACAATTCGACGTCTAACTTGATATGTTACACCTCCCTGGGGTATCCCCAGGGAGGTGCAACATGTCAAGTTAGACGTCGACGTGTACTACAGCTCCTCCAATTTTGGCTAGTAGGAGCTGCGCGGGAGCGCTAACATGGCATGTCAGAGCTCCCTGGGAGCTCTAACATCCTGTAGCATGCCATGTTAGATCTCCATGGGAGCTCTAACATGGTATGTTAGAGCTCCAATGGAGCTCGAACACCCTCTAACATGCCATGTTAGAGCTCCCAGGGAACTCTAACATGGCATGTTAGAGCTCCCTGTGAGCTCTAACATCATGTAGCATGCCATGTTAGAGCTCCAGGTGAGCTCTAACATGGCATGTTAGAGCTGCAATGTAGCCCTAACATCCTCTAACCTGCCACGTTAGAGCCCCATGGGAGCTCTAACATGGCATGTTAGAGCTCCATGGGAGCTCTTATCAGACAGGGGGGGGGGGGGGTTGTGGTGGGGGGGGGGGGGGGTGGGGGGGGGGGGGGTGGGGGGGGGGGGGGGGGGGGGGGTACACAGCATAGCCAAGATTTTGGTTGTCTGACTGGCGCCCTTTGCCCTTGCCCTTGCGCCCCACCCTGGCATGGCAGCCTGCTACCTCTGCGGGAATGCCTTTGAGTCCAGGCGTGCCTCCTCATGTAGAAGAGTGTGCTCTACTACTGCAGCAGCTGAAGCAGCGGCATTTTGCAGCGGCTGTTGCGCGTCTGTTGCAGCGGGGAATACGCCTCGTCGCTGCTTCCTGCTCGCCCTGCTCCCCCCTCCTCCTTGAGCCCTCAACCCCCCACGATCCACTCCCTCCTACCTGAGAGCGTTCCTGGGCGCCCGTGCCACCCCGCCCCACCCCCCACCCTCGCCCCCGACAGCCGCCCCCCCCATCGGCGACCTTCAGGCCCCCAGCGGCGGGCAGCGCCGCCCGCGGCAGCGGCGCCCACTGAGGGGCGCAGGGGGGGAGGTAAGGTCGGACGACGTTGGGCGGCGCTCTTTTTCAACAAACTATGGCACGGCCATGGTGCCTGGGCACAGTGCTGCGACCGTCGCGTCGAAACGCAGCACCCAGTTCCTCGGGCTGTTGTAGAGCTGTTTAACAGCACTGTCAACACCCGCTTCTTCTCCCGAGCGGCACAGCACGCAAGTTCGCTGCGCCAGGCGGGGATTGGCCTGCCTCTTGAAGAACTTGCAGAGCTTCTTGGGGCTCTTGTAATAGATCACACACCCACTCGGCGTCTGTGCAAGCGCTCGTAAAACGCGGGGCAGCGTAGGCAGGTCTGCCGCGAGAGCCTCTGTTACAGCCACGTGGTAGCTCTTGCTCGAGTTCCGAAGCTTCTCCGTGTACTGGATGCCTTTTGGAGAATCCTCCCGTGCAGAGTCAGTCGGCGCTGTGAAAAAAAAAAGCTCCCGTGAACGCTGCTACGATCTGGGCGACGATGCAATAGTCGGTGTCAGCTGTTGGCGCCAAGACTACGTTCCCATTATTCTTCCCCTGGGCCGTATGACTGGCAAGATAGTCCAGGAACTCCACGGGGTCCTGAAACACCTTGAAACGCAAGCGCTGCGCCTTCTTGCGAGCGCCCTCATCTACCATGCGAGCCAGCATGAGCCCAGCGGGACGCGGGGGGGGGGCAGCAAGCAAGCGTCACGGCCCGCAGCTGGCCTGGCACTACTGCGCAGGACTTTCTTCTCTCGGGTACTCCTGGCCTTGGCGGCGGCCTTCGCCCCTCCAAGATTGCGCTCTCGGATATTGGCCTCCCGCTTGGCGACGGCGGCGACGACTTTTGCAGCGGGCCCGACTGGATCTGCGCCGCTCGCCTGGGCCGCCCCCTGAGCCAGCGCAGCGAGATCGGGGGCGCCCTCCGCGAGAAGGCGGGCGCGCTTGCTCGGGGAAGCGGCCGCCATGGCGTCGACGGCAGCTGCTCGCCTGCGCCCGAAGCCTACCTCTGTCCGACGTGGTGCCCCAGGCTCCCGCGTGCTTCCCTTGTCGCGCCTCTCGGCCATCCTCAGCGGCACGATCTTCCCCTTCGCGAACTCATGTAGCTTGAGCACATGGCAGTACCAACGACTGGCGGCAGAGCTGCCCCCGTCTTTGCCGTCCAGCCACGTGCGCAGCAACCTGCTGGAGGGCGCCTGGTCCACGAGCGTGCACTCCTCGACGGACGCGTCGAGGAGCCGCGCCCTCTCGGGGCAATGCACCTCCGAGAAACGGCGGAATCGCCTCTCCAAGTTGCCCGTGCTCGTTTTCCATACAAGGAAGAGCTCCACGAGGCGACGGCCGCTGTGGAGCTCGGGCCACGCCACCGCAGCGCGGCCCCAAGCCTGCCGCGTGGCGCCCCCGTTTCGATGATGATGATCCTCGGCACGGGGCAACATTTGCCGCAGCTGGGAGATTGCCTTCTGCTCGGGGAGGTCTGCCGCCTGGCAGATGCGCTTCAAACAGGCCTCGGCTTCTGGTGCATGATCTGCTGTTGCAGACAGCAGGGGGGGAGGCAAGCGAAAGGCTGTAAAAGGCGTGCAACCAAGAATGCTCTGGCCGATATAGCTTCATGTTCTCCATCACATTGGCCGCGATCCCCTGCGCTCGTCGAAGAGCCACGTGGACGGCTTCGCGGGCTCGGGGCTCCGTGTTCCAATCGCCGACACCAACGGCCTGGACGCCAGCGCCGCACATGAACCGCCTAGTGACCTTCAGAAACTCGAGGGTGACGCCAGTAAACGTGTCGGGGATGGCCAGAATATTCCCCTTGACGAACAATGTATCCAGCTTGGAGAGGAAAGCGGCTGCCCTGGATTGAACGCTGGCAGCGTCGGGGCTGCTCTTGTCTCTGGTGGCGACCCAAGAGTAGTGCTCCGCGCTCAAGTCGGCCAGCGCCCCCCCCCCCAGGGGCAGGCGCGAACTGTTCTCGCCCCCGAGCCCTTCCAGAATATGTCGGGCGAGAATGCGCCGATCTTTGTCATTCCCCTGGGACTTCGCTGCGAGCGCGTCGAAAATGGCTTCCCAACGCCGACTTTCCCGTGCATAGGGCCTCGCCCGACCGTTGAAACGCTGGGGGGGCCAGCCGAAGCTTTTGACGGACGTAACGTCGTCTTCCACCAGCCGCTGCTTCCCGAATGTGTTGCGGAACACGGTGGAGGTAGTCAAGAACTTGGCCAGACTTGGCGGCTTCTTACCCGTTACCAGCAGCTCGTCCGTGGTCGTTATGTCGCTGTCTCCTTTCATCGAATTGGCCAGAACCTTCTGGGGCGAGTGAGACTCGCCCCACGCGTGAAACTTCAGCCCAGGGAACGTAGTTGTTGCAGCCATGGTGGGTACACTTAGATCCGCCCCATCGCTGCACCGTGCCCGAGTCTCCTGTCGCACATGCCTGTGCAAGTCCCCGCCCACCTCCCCGCCTGCCGCCTGGCACGCGCGACGGACGCACTCCTCCAGCATGGAAGCCTTGCCGTCGCAGTCCATGTCCCGCGGGAACTCCCGCATCCCGATCACCAGATCCACGATCCAGGGCCCTCTGGGGCCCAGCTGTTCCAACCAGCTTGCCTGGGGGCCGTAGCTTGGGAGGAAGCCCAAAGCCTTCGGGATCGACCACAGCACGGTGCCAACTTCGACCTGGTACGTGCGGTCGAGGCCGCCCGCAGCCAAACGATCCTCTGCGCGATGATCTTCTCGTGCTGAGCCATGGTGGTCACCAGCCTTCGGCGCTGCCGACTAGACTCCAAAACTTGGCGGTCGCCCCCAACGAACGCACCCCGCCACACGTCGAAACTGCTGAAGGAACTGGTTGTCTCCAACATTGCACGGGTGGCGACCGCTGCGCGGCAACCAGGGCGCTGGTCGGCGCTGCGGACGACGGCGGGCGCAGGCGCCACGGCTGTTGCAGCTGCTGCAGCTGATGCAGCAGCCGTTGCGGAGAACACAGGCACGGGGAGACCCTGGTGCGCACCTTCCGCTCGAATCCGCTCTTTCCACGCCGTGTCTGCTGCCTGGTGCTCCTCGCACTGTGCATGGCACGAGGTTTTCCTTGCGTTGGAAACTCGCGGATCCCTGGCCTATGGTGGAAATGCAGCGAGCGCCCTTGAACGCCGAGCAGAACAAGCAGACTGCAAATCTACCACCAACGCAGCCTCTCCAAGTTTCACTCCAGAGTGTTGGTGGATTCGTCGCAGACATCGAGGAGCTCCATTTCTCCTTGTTCCTCCAAAATTTGCAAGCGCCGCAGGTGGAGACGTGTTTTGGCTAGTCGTGGCTGGCGACGTGCTCCTCCAGGGTCATGGCGGGAACTTCTCGACTACGTTGCTCGGGGCGCTGTCCTCTTCGGAGCCGCTGTCCTCTTCGGAGCCGCTGTTGGAGCCGCTGTCCTCTTCGGAGCCCGCTGCGTCGGCAGCGGCCGCGGCAGTTGTTGCAGCTGCCGCGGCCGATTCTGCGTCCGAGCTGTTGCAGCTGCCACGGCTTGGCGAAGCTGCCCTCGACGCGGCCGCAGGGCTCGGACTCGGGCTCGGCGAAGCTGCTGCCCTCGAAGAAGAAGCAGGGCTCGGCGAAGCTGTCCTTGAAGAAGAAGAAGCAGGGCTCGGCGAAGCAGCTGCCCTCGAAGAAGAAGCATGGCTCGGCGAAGCTGCCCTCGAAGAAAGAGGGGACGACGAGGCTGGAGGGCCCGGGGAAACCGCCTCAGCGGACGACGACATTATTTAATAATGTCGGCGCCCGCCGTCCGCTTGAGCCAAGTCCTACTGATGATGATGATGATGAGGATGACGATGGTGATGGTGATGGCGATGCTGATGGTATGGATGGTGATGGTGATGATGATGCTGGGGGTGGTGATGATGGTATGGTGAGGGCGGTTGTGATGGTGATGATGGTGGTGGTGATGATGGTGATTCTGGATGTGATGAGCACCGCCATCATCACCATCACCATCGCCACCACCATCAGCACTACGATTTGATAACCACCATCATTACAATCGTCGTCGGCATCACAACCATCAACAACCTAAAAACACTCAACCGACTCAACCGATTTTCGCCTGAAATCAAGCCAGACTACTACTACTACTACTACTACTACTACTACTACTACTACTACTACTACTGCTACTGCTACTGTTGCTGCTTCTGCGATTACTACTACTACCGCTACGACTACGACTACTACGACTACAACTGCTACTACTACTACTGCTGCTGCTGCTACGACTAGTACTACGACTATGAGTACGGATACTACGACCACTACTACCACTACGGCTACGACTACGACTACGACTACGACTACTACTACTACTACTACTACTACTGCTACTACTACTACTATTACTACTCCTACTACTACTACTGCGACGACCACTACCACTACAACTACCACGATTAAAATATCTACTACGACTACCGCTACTGCTCCGACTACTACTACTTCGGCTACTACTACGACAAAGCCAACCACGTAACAACCACTATTACAACAACTAGTACTTCTACGACTTCTACTACTACTACTACT
>CAUYUJ010008132.1:0-10000 GCA_963575745.1 Prorocentrum cordatum | reverse complement strand
TAGAGTTCGTTCGCGTTGCAGGGTAAAGAGGGGCCGCACACGCGCGCACCTGCAACACCGTCGCACGCACATGCCCACGCAAGTCTGCAAGGGCTTCAACTGCAGTGCCGCACATGCTGCAGATGCACACACACAGGATGCACATGCCTGCGCGAGTCCACAATCACTTCGACTGCCTTGCCGCACGCGCATGTCGCAGGTCGAGAACGGAGGGACGAGGGAGCGGGGGGAAGGGGGAGTGCAGGGGCGGAGAGGGACGAGGGAGGAGTGAAGGGGAGCGAGGCAGGGAGCGACTGAGGGAAGAAAGCGAGTGAGGGAAGAAAGCGAGTGAGGGAAGGGAAAGAGGAGGGGAGGGGCGGGGAGGGACGTGGAGGGGACGGACCACGGACGGCGGTGTGGGGAAAAAGGGGGGGCACAAGGGAGGGATGTGGCGGGGAGGGACGGAGGAGCGAAGGGAGGGAGGGGGGGAAGCGAGTGCTCAGGGAGACACAAAGACAAGGATGGGGAGGGTGGGCAGGGAGGAGGGACAAGGAGGGGCCTGCTCGATGGTCATACATACCACGCTATTAACCGCCCCTCCACTCATATGTCTCCTCCTTACCCGCGAAATTCAGAACGAAGGTGGTGAGGAGGGGAAGGAGGAGGGGGAGAAAGGATTACGGAGGAAGGAGGGATGTAGTTTACTCTGCGGCCCAGGCTGAAAGCCTGCACCTTCGTCACTTAGGGCCAGCGCGTTCCTTTCCAGCCGCCCGACGCCCGGGAAGCTCCTGGAGCTCTCAGTCCCTTCCCTGCGCTCGCATCCGCGCGCGCGCCGAAACACTGGCCCTGGGCAGGCTTGTGCTGCCTGGCGAAGGAGCGAAACAGAGAGAGAGAGAGAGAGCGAGAGAGACACACACGGGGGGAGGAGGGAGAGAGGGGAAGGAGGGAGAGACGAGAGGGGGAGGAGTGGGAGGAGGGAGGAGAAGGAGGGGAGGAGGGGAGAGAGGAGGACCAGCACGCATCCTGAAAGGGGGTTCTGCCGTCTTGGCTGCAAACGCGCGGCGGCGCGTAGGCGCGGGGCGCGCATGAATCTCGGGATGGCGAGATCGGAAGGAGGAGGAGGAGGAGAGGAGGATGAGGAGACTAGAATCTGAGGAGTGGAAGGTAGCATTCTTCTGAAGGCGAATGCAAGAAGGTGGGCAGGCCTGCGCGGGCCGATGGGCGCGCGGAGCGGCAACGACACGGGGCTAAAGAAGCTGCTCCGCTCGGCGCGCCACGCGGCATCGCGCGGGGGCAAAACAAAACGACGTCTCTACTCTACTCGTCACGTTGTAACGCCGAGGGGCAGGCAAAAATACGAACCCACTCCTACTCACCATGTGGCAACGCCTGGGGGGGCGAACAAATCCGCCGACCCTGTCGGCGTGTGGAAGCCGCTCTTCCGTTCGTCGTCGTCGCCGTCGCCGTCGCCGTCGCCGTCGCCGTCGCCGTCGTCGCCGTTCCCCCCCTTTCTCGGGGCCCTCCTCCTCAAGCGCGCCAGCCAAAGCGATGGCGAAATTAAGCAACAGTTGAGTCGATGGGAACCCCTTCCCTTTGATCTCTTCTCCACCGGGGGGGGGGTCCCGCGGGGGGTTCCGGAGGGGTTCCTGGGGAAGTCCCGGGAGGTCCTAGGGGGGGGGTCAGAATACCAACCCGAGACGGGCAAAGAGTGCCCCCAGAGGCCTCCAAGACGGCCAAGAGGGCCGCGAATCGCCGAATCCCACTAGCCCTCTGGGCGCAGGTGGTCTAACGGTGACATTTTTTTCTACACAAGGATTATCACTGTTCCCTATCGATATACACCCCCTCACCCAGGCGACTGGGAGCCAACCAGGGTCAATGCGGCCCCCCCCACCATCCCCTATAAAAAAACCATACAAAACACGCTCTGCCTCCAAATTCGGAGCATGCGCAGCGAACCCGATTCGGCCTCCCCCCACCATCCCTGTCAAAAAGCAATACAGAGTACACTTGGCGGCGGCGGCGGCGGCGGCTGCGGCGGCTGCGGCGGGGGCAGCGGCTGCGGCGGCTGCGGCGGTGGCGGCGGCGGCGGCAGTGGTGGCGGCAGCGGCTGCGGCGGCAGCTGCTGCGGCGGCGGCGATTCGGCAGCGGGGGCGACGGCGGCGGTGGTGGCAGCGGCGGCGGCGGGCGGTGCGGCGGCGGCGGTTGCGGACGGCGGCGGCAGGCGGCGCGGCGGCGGCGGCGACGAACAGCGGCGGCGGGGCCGACGGCGGGCGCGGCGCGGCGGCGGCGGCGGGCGGCGGCGGCGGCGGCGGAGGCGGCGGCGGCGGCGGCGGCGGCGGATTCGCCCCCAGTAGCTGCCCATCAGGGCGGGTGGGAGTGAGCGAGACGGCTTGCGGGCGGGGAGGGGGACTCTTGACCCTTCCCACTAGCCCCTCCCCTGGACCTGGACGGGAGGGGCCGCGAGGAGTTAGACGTCCAAGATCGGCCCCTGGGAGGGCCATGTTCGACACCCTTCACGAGGATCGTGGCCCCCGAGGGGGGGGCCTCGATCGAGACCCTCCCTCCTTTGATCGATTGCCTCGAAGATGGCCCCAAGATGCGCTCCAGGGCTCCCAAGAGAGCCCCAAGAGAGCCCCAAGAGGGCTCCAAGAGGGTCCCAAGAGGGCTTCAAGAGGCACCCGATAGACGCCAAAGAGGCCCCCGAGCGGCCTCAGAGACCCCAAGATGACCTCCAAGATGGCTCAGATACCCCAAGCTGGCTCAAGATGGTTCCCAAGATGCTCCAAACGGCCCCAAGACCGCTGCAAGAGCGCCCAAGAGCGCTCCAAGAGAGCCCCAAGAAGCGGTTTGCCGGCTTCTGAGGGGGAAGCTGAGTTGAGGACCCCCCCATCCTGTAATCGATGGCCTCCAAAATGATCCCAAGAAGCCCTCCAGGGTTACCAAGAGGGTTCCAAGAGGGCCCCAAACCTCCCAGAGAGCATCAGCAGCAGCAGCAGTCGCAAGAAAACCTCGATATGTTTCCATGAGTCCTCGTCCGCCCCCAAGCGGCACCCAGGGATGGCCCGAAGAGGCCTTCCAAGACCACCCCCTTGCTCGCATTGCTTCCTTAGATGAGTCTCTTCAGCCTTTTCCCCGTCAACTCTGAAGGGCAGGGTTTCTTAATGGGCTGGTGGGGAACGAAGCGAGAAGAATTATCCGTCCCGTGCGCCACAGATGGCCTCCAGATGGTCCAAGACACCTCCCAGAGACTCTCGGCGGTGGACAGACCTCCCTTTCGTAAACCACCCTGTAATGAAAACAGCCCAAGACCGAAACCGACGGACCTGGACCCGCAAAAATAACGGCCGTGACGCCCTCTCGCAAACCGAAAACGGCCAATTCACGAATCGACGTGTCAGGGTAGGAGGTCTATCAAGCTCTGAGACTCCACGAGGCGGCCTCCAGGAGCACTCCGACGAGGGCCCCGAGGGGCAGAAATCTTAGATGCCCTTTCTTGTGTCGGAGGAGTTTGGGGGGGGTGATCTCGCCCCCTCGGCTTCCCGACGCTCCCAGAAGGCAAAGAGGCCCCCACAATCGCCCAAAGATCGCCCCAAGAGTTGGGTCGGGCGTGTTCTCCTCCACCACCACCACTGAGCCATGCATCCGGCAGGACGCGTGGGCGGAAGAGTGCACGAATGGCAACTCCTCGGGTAAATCATAACAAATGCGATAATGCGGCACGCCATTGAAACGGTAAATGTGTGGCGGGGCCTCGGCTGAGAATCGGGGTTGTGACGATCTGGCCGCATTTCCCAAGGACGCGCCGTTTCGACAAAGGTTGCTCGTGGAAAACCACGGTTGCGACACTTCGGCTGCATTTCCACAAGGCGGGGCGGCTACGACAGAATACGCCTATTCTGCTGGAATCGCGAGGCAGGCAAATAAGCACAACAATATCTGAGAGGCGCGAAAAGAGGACGAGATGCGGCGAGAGGGAGGGAGGGGAAGGGGAACAGGAGGAGGAGAGAGGGGGGGATACTGCTCAAAGCTACAACATCTCATACACAGAAGTGGCCCATCGCTCCCGCGGCCGCCCGCGCTTCCTCCGGGAGGCCCACTGTCTGGGAGAGCCGTCGTCGTTACAGAGTATTGATTTCGCTAAAGAAGAACCACCTCCATTCGCGATCTTGGTGTGCAATGCCATTTGCTTCTCACAAAGTATGACAGAAAGCGGCTTCGCTCTGGCCTTTTTCCAGCACGGCGGCGTTGGTGCCCCTGGAGATGTACGACGGCGGAATACACAATATCTTCCGCATGCATTTTCAATGAAAGGCGTCTAATCGCGCTTTCTCGGAGCCATACTGAATCCAAAGACACTAAGACCTTGCTCAAAACGCGTGCGGCATAAATCTTGCATTTTCACTTCCAATCAATGGCGGCGTGAGACCATAACTTGTGCCGTTGCTTGACCATGCTCGCTCCTTCGCCCAACCTCCGAGACAACTCACTCCCAGCCTTCCCGTCGCAAGATACTAGCCCACCCAAGTAGACGGTTTCCCTGACGGATGTGCGTGGTATCTCCTGGTGCGCTCACGGTAATCATGCGTCCGTTGCATAAGATAACGGAAGTGGCATGTCCTCGTACAGGCGGAATTTCTAGGAAAATGAAAAATAATAAAAAAAGCTCCCAAATGGCCAAATTAAAAAATACCCAAAAAATCGTCCCCTGATTATTTTGTACTATTTGGAAATATTCCTTGTGTAGAGGGACATGCCCGACTTAACCCAAGACCGCGCCGGAAGTCTCGAAAACGGCCCCGAATCGACCCAAGGGGGCCCCCGGGCAGCCCAAGAGGCCTCCAGGACGGCCCAAGAGGCCCCGAGACGGCTCTCAGAGCGTGCACACACAGGGGGTTCGAAAGGAGCTGTAGAATCTTCGGCCTCAGAGCCTCCCGGGAGGCCCCAAGAGGTCGCAAGAGGCCCCCCAAGATGCCTCCCGGGAGCCCCCAAGAGGGCTCCTCAGAGGCTCCCAGGAAGACCTAGAAGGCCGTCAGGATGCTCGCAAGAGTTCCCCAAGAGGCTCGGGAAGACCAAAGAGGTCTCCACCCCCTCCTCGTCCCTCTGTTCCATCTCCCTGTCATCCTCGCTTTTGGGGTCGGCGGCACCGGCCGTAAGATCTTCGCAATCAGAAATTATCGTGGGACACCCGTTGGCAGACCAGCTACAGGGAGAACGGAGACCTTGGGAGGCAACTTCTGGGAGGTCTTCGTAAGAATGATGAAGGGCCAAAAAAACCCGATTGGGGGGGCAGTTGAGTCTGATGCACCCAAACTATCCCCAGACTGAGCTCAACTTCAAGCCGGATTAAACCCGACTCCATGAAATTAGGCGGAGCCAAGCGGGATCGGGCCTGATCAGGCTGGTTTCAGACCACGGATGCGCCGATGTTGACTTTTTAACTGCCCAGGAGTTGCATCCCAAGGCGGAGGATCCGAGGGAGGTCGAGGACCCAAGCTCCAGCAACTTCTGGTGGCGCAGCAGACTATTCGCAATCTGTCGCTAGCTCTTGAAAGTTGTCTTTCCTCGGGATGATTTGTTTTGTTCCCGATGAGCCTAAGGCCTTCCAGTACGGCAACACACTGCCAAAACGTGCAAGCAAATCAGAACATAGACGTAAAGCATCCACTGGTGAAACGGCTGCTCTCGCAGCAACAAGCGGCAAATACCAGGAGCCATCGCCGCTTGTAAGCCTCGTTGTGTAAACCCCCGTGCAGAGCGCAACTGCAGGAATAAGAGTGAAGAGAGATGGAGGGAGGGGTGAAGAAAGGAGGGAAAGAGAGAGAGAGAGAGACAGAGGAACAAAAAAACATAAAAAGAGAGATAGAGAGAGAGAGAGAGATAGAGAAATTGATCAAAGCTGAACCGCCGCATAATGATTACAATTTGCGAGCCATCCCCGAACCCAGGCCATATCTAAGCTCACACTCCCCCACCCCACCACTATCAGGATAGGAACACCATGATTGCCGTTCCATTTTGTCCAAACGACTACTGCACCTGCACAGCGTTATCACTGCGCGGCTAACCACCCACGCCACCAGCTACCCGGATTGAAACCGGTAAGATAATGATTCCCCAGTCGGGCCTCCTCCGGCTCAAGGGGAACTCGAGCCGTATCTCTGCGCCCGCGTCACTGACACTGGGCCACATCAGTGCCCCCGAAGCCCACCGCTGTTGGCGGAGGCGGTTCCTTTGTCAACCTTCTGTTTGGCCACAGTTTCGCGCTGCTTGGTCGAAGGCGCAACGACGGGCCCGGCGCCATCCAGGCCTGGGCCGCCACGCCGCTGGGCTGGCCGCTGGCCGGGAGAACCCTGTGGTTCCGTCGGTTCCGTGGGCTGCGGTTCCCACGAGTGCGAAACGCCGCCCTGGGCGGCCTCCTCGGCCTGGCCGAGGTTCCGCCTGCGCATGGCAGCGAGGATGCTGCGCATGTAAGCGCTGTCGGCTGCCATCGTTTCTGCTGCCTGCGCCACCTGGGAATCTTCCTCGCCATGCCGGGGGGAAGGGGGGGAGGAGGAGGAGGAGGAGGAGGAGGAGGAGGAGGAGGAGGAGGAGGAGGAGGAGGAGGAGGAGGAGGAGGAGTCGCGAGCCCATGGGACGACGCGCCGAGTTCGACTCGGGAAGGGCAGAAGCGTTGGGAAAAGACGAGCGAGCGCAATCGAGCACAGAAAACCAGCGGGCCCCAGGGCACTGTTAGCCCAGCCGAAGCTTCACGGCAGTGACAGGAGGCCCCACGAAGAAAGCCCGGAATCGGCCGAGCCGAACTCCCAGGACACGAAACGAGTTTCGACAGAAAACTCGGGATACATGGATTAGATGGATAACAGGCCTAGCCACTGGACAGCATCGTCCGTGACCAACAGCCTGCGAGGGAGGGGAAGAGGGGGGGCACGGCCTCCCTTAGGGTGGACGCCCTTCATAAACTTACCCCTCCTCCACTTACGCTGGGGATTCCCCTCAAGGGCAGCCTCGGGATCACAAGTCCAGAAGAGCTGCGTGCGTGCCGACATGGCCGAGAAAGTCCCACACTTACTACATCCCACAACGTTCCCAAAAATAAACAAAACATGCCCTCTCGCCGAACAGGGCGGGACCTCCCCCATCCTCGGCAGGGGCTGCATCGGAAGGTCCGCGTCCGCCAGCGATGGCGGGGTGCCTCTCGCGGCCCGCGTCACGCCTCGCGCCGTCGCCACCAAGACCGCACCCGCGAGGGCCTCCTGAGGGTCCGCCACGGCCGCGGCGCCACAGGGTAGCCACCCTGTCCGTTGGCCTCGCCCCAGGTTGGCCTGGCCGTTGCCGACCCAGGCCGCCACCTTGCGCAACTCCTCCGGGAGCTCGGCGCGGCGCTCGTAGCCGCGGGCACCCCGTGGATCGCCAGGCCCTTCTTCGCCGCCATGTCCGCGTAGTCGTTGCCGATTTTGTCGGGCGATTCGCCCGACTCCGAGCCTGTCCGGCGGCCCTTGATCCACGCGATGCTGAGGTCTGAGCTGGGGCCGCCATGATCCTCCAGCGCGTGCCACAGCTGGCGCCACAGGTCCACGCCCTCCCTGCGCGGGCGCGCGGCGCGCCTCTTCCCCTGCTCGAGACCCTCCACAAAGCCCGAGCAGTCCGTTTTGATCTTCATGGGCGCCTGGATGATCGCGCACTGCTCGCCTCGCTGCGCTGTCTGCTGGGGGCCAGGCAACGGCCCACATGCCATGCCAAATGGCCGCTGCCCGTTCATCACCGCGATGCCCCAGCCCGCTCGATTCGCTTCCGGCCAGTGAAATGGGCACTTGGCCGATCCATCGGCGAAAATGGCCGGCCCCGCGATGGCCATGTCCCTGCCGCACACGCAGTAGCACCAAGCCTGGGCGCCCACCCTCGTCGGCCGCCCGCGGAAGGAACCCTCTCGTGTAGAATAGGTATCTGGGCGGCGCCTGCAATGCGCACCTCCTGATACCATCATCCACAGCTTCCACGCGCATGTCCTGCAGGTTCAGACAGGGCCACAGTCGATGATGGAGATGTCCGCGGCAGCCCTGGCAGTAGCAGCAGTTGGGGTCCTCCACATAGCCAACCGAGTAGAGCTGCTGCTGGGTCCATTGAGCCCCAATGACTGTCGACCCCAATGCCCCTCGGGCTCGCATGCTGAGGTTCCACTTGAAGGCATGTGGATCCGCTTGGACCATGGCCGCGATCGGCTCAATCCAGTAGCCATGCGGACCCCGAGGTGGAGGAGGTAGCTCTGGTGCATGTTCTCGGCGGTTGGGCCATTCTTCCGAATTCATGCTGCGGTAACTGCGTCGTGCCACGACGCGTCTCCAGCTCGGCGAGGCGTCCACCAGATCCATCGTCACGCCGCTTCCTGTCGCCCAGGTCCTCGCCGAGTGGGCACGCCATCCCAGTCGTCGCAGAAGCAGCTGTAATGCGCCAACTGGGCCAGAAACTTGCCCCCGCGCGCCAGTGCTGGAAATCGATCGCACTGGCCTGAATGTCCCAAGGCTTCTCTGGGATGTTGAACGGCACCTGGCAATCGTATACCATCTGGGCCCACGTGTGGAGCGGCTTCGTCATGGCCATGCTCTCGGGCATCAGGTCCAAGGCCTCCTCGAGCAGCGACGCCAGCCACGTCGACGACGCCGCCGGGATCTCGGCCCAGCCTGCGCGCGCTGCGTTCGCCATCGTAGCCAGCGTGGACGGCGGGGCCCCGACCACGCGCATGCCGCGCGCCATGCCAGGCGCCAGCGCGGGTCGCGCAGCTCGCCCGGCGACCCGCGCCAGTCCTGAGCCCCCGAAACCTCGGAAGGCGCTCCTTGACCTCGCGCACCCTCTTGTGGATAGCCGAGTAGATGAGACGGGCGCCCGCGCGACATTCCAGTCCCAAGACGGCGAGCTGCCGCGCCGCCTCGAAGCCGAAAGCGCGAAGTCGTCGCGCCACTTTCTCAGCCAGCCACCGCGAGGAGCTCAGGAATATGGCCTTGTCCCTGGCGACCGGGAGCTCCAGCGCCTCATGCACTGCGGCCAGCCTCGCGATGACTCCAGTGGCCAGCTCTACCATCTCCGTCGAGTGGGACATCATCTGCAGCGCGATGTCGCCAGCGTAGATGTCCAACGTGACCCTGGGCCCGCTCAGGGAGGCGCCGAATATGTCAAACGGCATCATCATTGCCATCTGGAGGGAGTACTTCGCGATCGTGCAACCAGGTAGGGCACCAGCCGCGGCGCGGACCGCACAGGAGTAGGTCGCCCCCCAGCGGACCCTCCTGGGCGCCAACACTTGGAGAGCACCGCCCTGAAGACATCCGCGGGGAACCCCTAGTACTGTGCCGCTCTGATGATATTGATCCACTGGAGCCTGTCGAAGCATTTGCTGATGTCCACCAGCGCGGTGATGACGGCCTCGCCCTCTGTCGCGTCAGTCGCCTCAGCGCAGTCCATGGTGCGAGCCCCCACCCCCGCCCCTGATGCAAAATATGGCCTGGCATGGGCCGCCATCCATCTGCGGACGTGGCCTATGCGCGCCTTGGCGTTAGACCCTGTAGATGGAGGGAAGGAGGGCGATCGGGCGGAAGCCATCCTGCGCCTTCGCGAGGAGCATCACGCGCACAGCCATGATGGGCGATGGCCATCTCCCCCATGACTCCGATGCCCATATTGTGTAAATCAACATGACCAGCGCATCGTCGGACAGGATGGAGCAGGCACGGGGGGGCACAGCATCGACACCCAGGCCTGCATTCCAAGCGAAAGTCTCGGAGGCCGCTCGCATCCAATCAATCCTCGGCACGGGGAGGGCGCCCCGCGGGACGCTGCGGATGAGCTCGGGCATCTCGCCGCCCATGTCGACGAGGTGCTCTAGCGTACTCATTGGCAGTGGCCATCCGCTGGGGGCGCTGCCCCCTGTCGAGGTCACCCTGGACATCCTTGATGACAGCATCCGAGAGAGCGCGATCCACCGCCGCTTTTCCGTGGAAGGCCCCCCCCTCTTCCTCCGCCGCCC
>CAUYUJ010008131.1:25000-42146 GCA_963575745.1 Prorocentrum cordatum | reverse complement strand
CTCCTCCTCCTCCTCCTCCTCCCTCCTGCTTCTCTTCCTCCTCCTCCTCCTCCTCCTCCTCCTCCTCATCATCATCATCATCATCCTACTTCCTTTTCCTTCTTGTCCTCATGATCCTCTTCCTCAAGTATTTCCCGAAATATGTCAACGACAGCTGGGGGAACACATGGTCCGCTAGCCATAGCCCAGCTTTGGGGCCACATGGGCGCTTCCAAAAAGGCGGGGGGCGGCGGTGACGCATCGTTGGCGTCTTCGATTCCTCAGAACAACATGTGGGAGAGAAGCTGCCTCGCTCGGGCTGCATCCAGGAAGCGAGAAGACTAGTGCGCACGTGGAAGACATGGTGACGGAAGGGGGGATCTTGGGAGACGCGGGCGAGGGGAGTGGGGAGGAGGGAGAAGTCAGGGGGAGGGGATCTCATGGGGTCTCATTGGGCGCTCCTTGAGGCTCGTGGGAAGGGGAAAGAGGGAGGAGGAGGAGGAGGAGGAGGAGAAGGAGGAGGAGGAGGAGGAGGAGGAGGAGGAGAACAGGGAGGGGGGGCGCTCTTGAGGCTCGTGGGAAGGGGAAAGAGGGACGGGGCGCGCAGGGAGGGAGTGAGGGATGGAGGGAGGTGGAGCGACGAGGGAGCAGGATCAGACATGAGGCGGGAGAGGAACAGGAGTGCCAAACCTCATTGTGATCACGCGTGTCGCGACGAGACTGCATACAACATCACTTGGATCTTGCCGCCTCCGCATCAGCATCTGACTACGCACAGCCAGTATCTCGAGGCCTCCAAGATTGGGTCGAAGTAAATGGGGTCGGAGGATCGCGCCGCATCGCCGATGCGGGGATGCACCGGCGACGCATCGTCGACGTCGACGATGCACCGGCGACGTCGACGAGAAGCGAATCGGGCTCCACATCGAGCCGCATCGCCGATGCCTCGGCGATGCGACGTGATCCTCCAACCCCATCTGCTCCGACCCCATCTTTGCGAGGCGGGGATTTATCCCTATCCACCGCCCGGGAACTGACGCCCTGGTGCCCCGGCGGGCGGTGGATGTGGAGATACTACTCTTAAGTCGCGCCTGTCCCCCTACAGGGGGATTCTCAACGAAAAATGAAAAATACCCACAAAATAATCCAAAAATAATCCAACAATAGTCTGCATGGGGACTATTTTTTCTTTTTGAGTTTTTTGTTTTGTTTTGCCTTTGGGGGGGTATTTTGAGTATTTCATATTTTTCGTCGAAGGTCCCCCTGTAGGGGGACACGCCCGACAGAATACTGCTCGAGCCCCCGGGGGGCCTGATTGTGTCCACATCCCCCGCCCGCGGAGGTCTCCGGGGGTCGATCCCCCAGGCGGTGGTCGTGGACAGAGTCCCGCCTCGGAGTCTTCGAAGGGGCCCCAGGGCACACAAATTCGCCGGCCCAACGGGCCAGAGGCGTGCTAAGATCTCCGGTAACTTGTTAACAATATTTCTAGTTCGCGCGCGCGGAGCGGCCCCTGGGGGCCCCCGGACGAAAAGTACCCCGGCAAGGTCTCGAGAGAAGGCCGGGAGAAGCCACCAGACCACTCCAGGGGAGGGTATTTTTCGACACCCCTCACGAGGATCGTGGCCTCCGAGGGGGGAGCCGCAATCGACTACCCCCAAGAGCCCCCCAAGAGGCCCTGGGGGCCTCCAAAACGCCGCCAAGGAGCCCCAAGAGACCCCCAAGAGGTCCCCAAGAGGCCCCCAAGAGGCCCTAAAGAGGGCTCCAGGGCGGCGGCATGAGCGGCGAAAGCGATTAAATATACAGACACACAAATAAAAAGATTCCCCATATCTTCCCATAGTTTGGATTTGTTTGTCTTCCCCCCACTTCCCATATTTTCCTATATTTTCGGGGAAATCGACGGTTAGTCGTGTCTGAGTGTGTGTGTGTGTGTGTGTGTGTGTGTGTGTGTGTGTGTGTGTGTGTGTGTGTGTGTGTGTGTGTGTGTGCGTGCGTGCCGTGCGTGCGTGCGTGCGTGCGTGCGTGCGTGCGTGCGTGCGTGTGTGTGTGTGTGTGTGTGTGTGTGTGTGTTTTCCCCTCCTGAGTCCTGGAGGCCCAGAGAACTGCGCACAGCCACTCAATCAGAAGACGAGCAGCAGCAGGAGCGCCCGGGCTGCGCCGCGTCCGCGAGCGCCCGCGGAGCGCCCCATCCCGGACAAGAAGGGACTCGGGGACACACAGACAGAGAGACACATATCACAGGACTTCCCTATACTTTCCCATCTAAAAAAATGTTTGTCTTCCCCCCCCCCCCCCCCCCACTTCCCATACCTTCCCAGATTTTCTGGAGAATCGACGATGACTCGTGTCTGTGTGTTGTGGTTTTTCCCTCCTGACAGTCGGGTCGGGCGAAAGGGGGGGATAGCAAAGGGGGGGGTTGAGAATCAGCTCACGTAGCTGATTTTCCCGGCGCCTCCCGGCGCCGGAGGCGGCCATGTATCGAGGAATGGCCCCCTCGGTGGGGCCGAAACCAGCTGCATGCAGCAAATTTCGTAACCCCCCCTTTCCCAATCCCCCCCTTTCGTTCGGCCCGAGACAGGCGTGCGACGCCCTGGCTTTTTCAGCACGGGGCCCCTGCAGGTCCCGACCCCTTCCCGGCCCTTCCCCGGGACCTGCTCTCCGTCCCGAGTCGCTCTTCGGCGGCCCCGCGGCCCGGCGAGGGCTCCCCCCGAGGTCGCAGTGGACCAAAAGGCCTCCCGCCCGGATTCTGTTAATTGCGACGCGATCGCGCCTGGGCCGGGCGGGCACGGGGCGGACCCACAGGGGGTCAGGTCGGGCGTGTCCCCCTACATGCGGATCTTGGGCGATTTTTGTTAAACAGGTCAAAACAACAGTGTAAGCATGCTCGAAAAGTATGGGAAGATCGCCCCCCAGACAAGTTCTTGACTATGCTTGACATCTCCCTCCTGCCCCTCCTCCCTCCTCCTCCTCCTCCTCCTCCTCCTTCCTCTCCTTCCACCTCCTCCTCTCCTCCTCTACTCCTCCTCTTTCATCCTCTCCTCCTCCTCCTCCTCCCTCCTCCTCCTCCCTCTTCCTCCTCCTCCTCCTCAAAACACTGTTTTTTTTTTTTTTTTTTTCCTGGGGGGGGGGGGGCATGCAGGAGGGGACCAAAAGAGCGGGGGGGGAAGAGGGGATCGGGGGGGGGGGGAGGTCACACGCAGGAAGCTGGAGGCGCTCAGAGCCTTGCCCATGGCGAGAGGGGAAGACGCCGGCGACGAGGGAGGAAGCCTCGGATGGGATGACGATAGAAGAACACTGTGATATATGTTTTGGTCCAGCCTAACTCAATGTCGTGCTGTGGGACAGCCCTCGGCTCGTGAAACGTGTGCGCTTGCCCTCGTGGCGTTGCCAAGAGGCAGGCGGCGGTGGGCGCTCGCCCGATCCTGCCCAACGAGGGCGGACGTTGGAATGTTGTAGCAGTCATGGGCAGCAGTCCTGCGCTGCCCAAGGGTTTAAAAATCAACCAGCAAAATTGGAGCATGCTCCACAGCAGTTCCCACAGCGCGGGGCGTCTTCCATCGAAGAAGCTCCGCGGGTAAACAGGAGTGGACAGGAGGGCAGGAATGGGCTGGGGGGTTGGGGAAACAACAGACACCGATACAACTGCTCGCCAGACCTCTCCCGGGTCGCCTCCTGACTAGCACTCCACAGTATATCGGCCGTGGCGACAAGGCCCCCCTCAAAGACCAGAAGAGCGAACGAAGGAAGGGTGACGGTATCGGTACCTTGTCTAGAAGAAGAAGAAGACAAACGGCAAAACATGAAACTGTTGGCGCTCCGCGCGGGTTCCTTGGATCTGCGCTGGCCCCCCTCCCTGGCTCGCGGAGCGCGCGGCGCCGGAGGCGCCGCCAGGGGGGCCCAGCGCGGAGCCGAGAAACCCGCGCGGAGCGCCAACAGCTTGTTATGTTTATGCTGCTCTGTCTTCTTCGATCGTCCTCCTCTGATGGGTGGGGGAGGAGGACGAGGCAGCCACCTGCGGGCAAGGCTTGGGGCTCCTGGGAGCGGCCACAGCACGGACCGCTCACCCCGCTCCCCCGCGGCGCGGCCGCAGGGCGTGGCGCCTCCCTGCTCCCACGCTGGGGGCCAGGCGTGGAGAAACAAGCCAGCCTCTGGGGACACCAAAAAGGTACCGACCCAAACGTCGGGCGTCTCGAAGACATCGGAACGGAAGCTCTTCGTAGTAGTTTTTGGCATCTCGGGGCCCTCGCTGGGCCTCGGAGCCGCCCAAGAACGACTCGGGACGAAGCACTGGTCCCCGGGGAAGTGGTCGGGAGGTCGGGAGCCCGCGTCTCGCACAAATCAAGACGCCGGATGTCCGGGGATACCGCTACTGCCCGGACCTCTCCTGGGGTGCGTTCTGCCCAGAAGCTCAAGGCGAAACCGGCGGTGGCGACGAGGGCCTCCCAGGAGGCCCAGCAAGGGGGAATAATTGGGGGCAGGGTAGCGGTATGGGCCCATCCCCCCAAACCCCCGGCGTCGTGCTTTCTTCATGACGTCGGCCCCAGAGATCGCGACCTTTCTCGCGGGACCGGCTTTTTCACATTCCCAAACCCCCGACGTCGTGCTTTCTTCATGACGTCGGCCCCCAGAGGTCGCGACCTCTTCCGCGGGGCCGGCTCTTCCTCCTGGGCTGCCTTCGGACGGCCCCGGCGGGGGCCGCCAGGGGACAAAAACAGGGAAAGACCTTCCGCCGCGATGCTCTCATTGAAGGGGCCCTGGGACACACAAACAAATACACACAAATACAAAGATTCCCCATATTTCCCAATCTTGTCTGGGTTTCTGTCTTCCCCCCCACTTCCCATACTTTCGCATATTTTCTGGAAGTCGACGAATATTTGTGTCTGTGTGTTTTTCCCCCTCCTGATTCATGGCTCGATGTGGTCCAGGAATCTTCTGACCCGGGTCAATCCAGACCCGGGTCAGCAGGAAATCAAAAAACTGCAACGCAATAACAAAAACAACTGCAACGCAGGCCTCCGCAAACCCGGGTGTCGGCCAACATGCGCGGCCGCCTCTCGCGGCCACGAGCGGCTCGCTCACCCGGGTCAGCCAGAGGGGGTCTTCGCAGGCTCCCGCAGGATCCGGTACCCTGGCTGACCCCCGTTTGCACGGACCCCCGCCTCAAGGCTCCCGAGAGGCCCAGACATCCGACGTCTTGATTTTTTCGAGACGTGGGCCCCCGACCTCCCGATCACTTCCCCTGGACGGGATTTTCATCCCGCATCGGTTTTTGGACGGTCCCCGGGGCCCGGCGAGGGCCCCGACAGGCCGAAACCGACGAAACACCCTCGTCTCGATTTTTGTCGAGACGCCCGATGTCTGGGGGTCTGGGCGTTTCCTCCTCCGGGCCTCGCATCGCTGCCGGTGCGCCCTCCCGCAAGGGGGCGCCGCCCTGCACGGGCGGCGGCGCCCGCTGCCAAGGCACAGGCCGCAGCCTCGCGCCACGCCGCGCGGCCTTCCGGGGGGCGGGTCGCCCACCTCACAGCATCGCGAGCGCCGACCTCTTCTCCGTGCTCGCCTCGGGAGGAGGAGGAGGAGGAGGAGGAGGAGGAGGAGGAGGAGGAGGAGGAGGAGGAGCCGGAGGATGAGGAGGAGGGGGAGGAGGGGGAGGGGGGGAGGGGGAGGAGGGGGAGGAGGGGGAGGAGGAGGAGGAGGAGGAGGAGGCGGAGGAGGCGGGAGGAGGAGGAGGAGGAGGCGGAGGAGGGGGAGGAGGCAAGTTAGGTGCGCTCGCGTCACATCTGACATCCTACCCCTCCCTCCCATCCCTTACCATGGCGCTGATTTTCTCTATCCGCGGACGCGTGTCGTAGCGGACCTGTGGCTCCGCGCGCGTGTGCGTAGTGGGTGGTGGTGCGCGTGCGTGCGTGCGTGTGTGCGTGGTTGTGGTTGTTGTGGTGGTGGTGGTGTGTATGTGTGTGTGTGTGCGTGTGTGCGCGTGTGCTGTGGTGTGACGTGGTGTGGCGTCTTGGTGGTTTGGTGGTGGGCCAGGTGCGTACGTGCGTGATGGCGGTGGTGGTGGTGGTGGCGGTGGTGTGTGTGTGTGTGTGTGTGTGTGCGTGTGCGTGTGTGTGTGTGTGCGTGTGTGTGTGTGTGTGTGTGTGTGTGTGTGTGTGTGTGTGTGTGTGTGTGTGTGCGTGCGTGCGTGCGTGCGTGCGTGCGTGCGTGCGTGCGTGCGTGCGTGCGTGCGTGCGTGCGTGCGTGCGTGCGTGCGTGCGTGCGTGCGTGCGTGCGTGCGTGCGTGCGTGCGTGCGTGCGTGTGTGTCTGTGTGTGCGCGCGTGTGATGTGGTGTGACGCGGTGTAGCGTGGTGGTGGTGGGTGGGGTAGTGCGGTGGTGGTGGTGGTGCGCGGTGGTGGTGCGCGTGCGTGCGTGCGTGCGTTGGTGGGTGGAAGTGGCGGTGGGTGTGCGTGCGGCGGGGCGGGGCGTGGTGCGGCGCGGTGGTGGCGGGCGGATGGGCGCGCGAGAAAGAGGCCCGCGCTGGGGCGAGAACGCCATCCTGAACGACGGAGGCAAAACACCGATCCGAAAATGAGGCCCACGCTGCAGCGGGAGCACGATTCGGAACGATTGGGGAGCAGAAATGAGGCCGGCGCCTCAGCGAGAGCAGCATTAAAAACAAAAAACGCAGGCGAAAACCCAACCCCCGGGAATCCTGTGACGCCATCAGGGGAAGAGGGAGAGTAGTATTCATATTGAGTAATTGTGGAGGAGGGGGAGGAGTAGGAGGCAGGGGAGAAGGAGGAGGAGGAGGGGGAGGAGGGAGGAGGAGGAGGAGAGGAGGGGAGGTGGAGAGGAGGAGGAGGAGGAGGAGGAGGGAGGGGGAGGAGGAGGAGGAGGAGGAGGAGGAGGAGGAGGAGGAGGAGGAAGGAGGAGGAGGGGAGGAGGGGGGAGGGGAGGGGGAGGAGGAGGAGAAGAGGAGGAGGAGGAGGAGGAGGAGGAGGAGGCGGAGGAGGAGGAGGAGGCTCAGGCGCGCCGCGGGGGGGCGCGCGCGGGCCCCCGGCCCTCGGCCGTGGCCGCGCGCCGTGCCATCGGCGTGGGCGCAGCCTGCGGGGAGGCTGACCAGCCCGCCTCCCCGCGCCATTGCTTGGGGGGGAGGGGGAGGCTACCCAGCCCGTCTCCCACCTCCCCCCACCGGGAAGAGGCGTCAGAGGGCGAGGTGGAGGAGGGGCCGATGGAAGAGGGAGAAGACGACGACGTCGAGCTGATGGAGGGGGAACCGGCGCGGCGCGGGCGCCGGCGGCAACGCCTTCCAGAGGCCGGGCGGGCCAGCGCTGCGCAGCGACAGGAGGGAGGACAGGCCTGGGTGCTGTCGGCCCCGACCTCAAGGAGCCTCGCCATGTGCGCAACGTGCATTGGCGAGATACCGGCGCGGACGCCCCAGGTGAGGAGGGGTGGTCCCGGCGCTCGGGTACACCACGTCGGGTGCGCGGCGCTGCAGTGCGGCCCCTTGGATCGACTTGAGGGCTGGGAGCGCCTCACTGAGGAGAAACGCTCTGAGGCGCAGCTCGCGTTCGACGCCGCACGCGCCCACGGAGCGCAGGACGCGCAGGCTGCAGGGCAGGGAACTGGGCCCCGTGGGCCGCCGCCGCAGCCGCGGGAGGTCGCGATGGAGCCAGGAGTGTTGCGCCGCATGGAATTCTGGGACACCGTCCCGTGGAAGAGCATCCACGACCCCGTGAGCACGGTCAAGGTGGTCCCAGGAGCAGTCCGTCACGCAGTGGCCGAGCTCCGGGCCGCGCTGAGTGTGGCGGCGCAAGGGGCGGGCGGCGCCGCGGAGGAGGAGAGAGCCTTGAAAGCCCTGCTGCAGTCCGACCGGTTGCTCTTTGCCTCGGTGCGGAAGCAGCGTGGCGGCGCGCGCGGGCAGAGGGGAGAAACGCTGGCGCGGACGCTTGTCCGGCGGGTGCGTTTGGCCTGGGAGGGTTCTTGGGGCCTCCTGTGGCAGGAGGCGGCCGCTGGGCAGCCGCGCGGGGAGCCCCACGCACGCTCCGAGGCGCAGCAGCTGGCAAGGGATGTCCAGGCGATCGAGGAGGCACTTGCCGACGAGGACGTCCGCGAGGTGATGAGGGTGGTGGACGCCAAGATCCAGCTTGCACCGGACAGGAAGGCGCGAGACTGCCTCCCCGGCCTCTTCCCCCGCGCGGCCTCGCAGCCGCACGTCCCGCAGACGCAGCCTCTCAGCGACGACGTCGACCAGTTTGTCGCTGAGGTGGGGAATGCGTACGCCCGCGCACCGCGCAACCGCGGGGCAGGCCCAGGGGGCTCGCGGGGGGAGCACTGGGCATGGATGCCGCAGCACGGGCCCCAGTGGGAGGAGCTCACGAGAGTCATCCTGCGGCTCCAGCTCGGCACTGCCCCAGGCCAGGCTTTAAAGGCGTGGCAGAAAGCCCGGATCCTGGCGGGGGACCGGCCAGAAGACGACAAGGTCCAGCCCTTGGCCCTAGGGATCCTCCACCGCCGCCTGGCGTCCAAGGCAGTGGCCGGCATCTTTCGGGGTCGGGTCGCCGGAGCCTTGGGGGAGGCCGAGTACTCTGTGGGGAACACGAGAGGCGCGGAGGTCATGCACAAGGCGGTGTTGCTTGCCCTCGACAGCCGGCCGGCCTGCTGCAAGCTGAGCCTGGACGTTAGCAACGCCCACAACGAGTACGGCAGGGCTGTCGCCACGCAGGCGGTCCAGGAACTCGTGCCAGATCTGCTGCCGTGGGTGCGGGTCGGGCTTGGCACCGCGACAGAGCACGCGCACGTGGCGCGCGACGGTACCCGCACGCCGCTTCCCAAGGAGCGTGGGGGCGACCAGGGCGACGCACTCACCAATATGCTGTTCCCGCTGACCTACAAACGCGTTGCGCGTGCAACCGCGGAAGCGGCAATGGTAGAGGGCACGGCGGCGCGAGGCTACAGCTACCAGGACGACCTCGAGGTGGTCTGCGCCCCGGAGGCGGCGGGGCAGGCCGAGAGCGCCTTCGCTGCCGCGTGTGCGGCCGCGGGCCTCCGCGGCAACCCAACTAAAACCAAAGTTAGCCCAGGGCGGCTGGTGGCGGCGGCCGCGCTCCCGGCACAGCGGGAAGTCGAGCCGCGCGCCCTGGTGCTCCGCCACGGAGCGCTCCCGCCTGTCCCCGCAGCGCCGGCGCAGGCCCGCGCGGCGAGCAGCCTGCTGGCGGAGGGAAGCCCAGAGGTCGCGAGCCTCGTCGGCGACCGCGGGGCGCTTCACGGGCGGCTGCGGATGCTGCGCGCGGCAGGCCTGAGCAGCCAAACCGCGCTGGCCCTGCTCCGGACGCGGACAGGTTCGGACTACGTGTTCCTGGCGCGAACCTGTGGCATCCCAGAGACGGAGGGGGCGGCCATGGACGCCGCGCTGGTGTCCGAGGTGCAGCAGATCTTCGGGCAGCCGCTCGCCGACGCCACCCAGAGGAAGGCGTTCGTGGCTGCGGCGGCAGGCGGACTGGGGTTCCACAGCGTGGCGCTCACCGCGCCGTCGGCGCAGGCAGCCTCCTGGCACCTCTGCCTGCCGCACTGCCTCCGCAGGCTGGAGTTCGCAGGGGCCAGCGCCCTCGCCGGGGCCAGCCCTTGGGCGAGCACCTGCCTCCCCGCCGCGACACGGGTCCTCCAGGCGGCCCTCGACGACCAGACCGCCCACGTCGGCGACGAAGGGCTGGCAGCTACGCAACACACGCTGGCTTCGGCCCCACTCGCTGCGGCTGCCCGCCGCGTCACGCACGAAGCGGCAGCCGACCCACCCACAGCGGCGGCCCTGCTCAGCGCCGGAGGAGCCGGCGCCAGCGGCTGGCTGCAGCCGCCCACGCGGCCGTGCCACCGCCTGACAGATGCGCAGTTCGGAATCGCCATCCGGACGAGGCTGCACCTGGACTTGCCCCTCTGCGCAGGCTTCTGCCAGCACCGCCACCCAGACGGCAGAGTGTGCGGGGCGGTCTTGGATCCGAAAGGGGTTCACGCTCGCGGGTGCGCCGTTGGTGGCTGGCGAGTGCGCCGGCACGACGCTGGGTGCGCAGCCCTTGTCGAGTGGTGCGAGGAACAGGGGTGCACCGTTCACAGAGAAGCACTGGTGCCCCACGCGGCGCCCGCGAATCCAGAAGCCCGCATGGACTCGGTCGTCCACGCGCCTGGGGTGGCGGCGCCGATCCTGGTCGACCTCACAGTGGTCAGCGCCCTGACCCAGGACGCCCTCGGCCTCGGCGCGCCGCGCCGCGAGGGCGCTGCCGCGGCGGCCGCGGAGCGCCGCAAGAGAGCGCGCTATCCAGGAGCGCCGGTGGTCCCGTTCGTCATCGAGGACCACGGCCGCCTGGGAGAGGACGCGGCGGCGCTGCTTCGCCGGCTGGCCCCGGCGGACGCGACGGAGCGCTCGGCGGCGATCCGCCGCCTGCACCAGGCCCTGGGGAGCGTTCTCCAGCGCCACGCGGCCAATGCCGTGCTGGCGGCCACCCAGCGCCGGCCCTGGCGCGAGGCCAGGCCCGGGCGAGCGGCCGGAGGAGGAGGAGGAGGAGGAGGAGGAGGAGGAGGAGGAGGAGGCTGAGCAGCCAGCCCGGGGCGAGGAGCGCGGACAGGCGAGGCAAGGAGGGGCGCGGACGCTAGGGGCGGCGGAGCGGCGAGGAAGGGCGAGGAGCGGCGCAGGGGCGGCGGAGGAGGAAGAGGAGGCGGAGGCGGAGGCGGCAGAAGCGGAACACGCCGCTCGGAGCCGCTGGCCAGGGCGGAGAGCAGGCGGCGGCTTGGACGGCGGCGCCGGCGGCGGCCAGAGGCGGACGCAAGGGCGGCGGCGGCGGCGGCGGGCACGGGCGGAGGGGGGGCGGCGGCGGCGGGGGCGGCTTCGGCGGCGGCGGGCGGAAGCGGAGGAAAGAGGCGGCGGCAGGGGCGGAGGAGGCGGCGGCGGCGGCGTCGGCTGCGCCGCCGCCGCCAGCCAGGCTCCCTCCACGCCGGGGCTGCCAGCCGCCGCTGCCCGGCCGCCGCGCGTAGCGCGCGGGGCCGGGCGCGCCGGGCGCGCGGGGCGCGCGCGGCGCGGCCGTCCCGGCTGCCCCGGGGTCCCCTTCGGACTCGGGGGCCCCGGGGCCGTGGAGCACGGAGGAGGAGGAGGAGGGGGAGGAGGGGGAGGAGGAGGAGGAGGAGAAGAGGAGGAGGTGGAGGAGGAGATGGAGGACAGGCGGATGTTGGTCGAAACATGGCAAAACTACCCAAAAAGGACTGAAAACATGGGAACAAAGACTCAAAGCATCGTCCCCAGACTATTGTTTGACTATTTTTGAATTTTCCTCCTGTAGGGGGACATGCCCGACTGAGTGCTCGCCGCAGGCGCTCGCTGGACGGTGCTCGCGCTCGAGGTCACGACCTTCTTGTTGTCGTAAGCCTTTTCGACTACGCGCAAAAGGGGACCCTGGGCAAGAGCGACCTTTGGTGCGCGGCTTTTTGGGGGGGGCAGCGGGGGGGCCAAGCACAAGCCCGCATAATGCGGGATGACGTTTAATAAAAAATGGGGGATAACGATTTAAAACATAGTTTCCTGCTATTTCTGCACCCTGCTGCTGTTGACCCCGCTCCTTTCTCCTTGGCCCCTTCCCTCCTAACCCTCCGCTTCGGCTCCGTCTGGCCCGTCGGCCGCCCGGGCGCGCGCCCGAGGGCGGCGCGGGGGGAAAGATTCAAAAAATAGTTTTCCAGCCCGCGGCCGGTTTTTTCTAATCATCATCCCGGGCGCCGCCGCGTGAACACGACCCCCGGTCATTTATTAATCGTCATCCTCCATTACTGCATCGCGTTCGGCGATCGGGGGGCCCCAGTGGGCTCGCACCAAGGGTCACTCTGGCGAAGGGTCGCTCTGTCGTATAGTCGAGCCTTGTGGGACAGCACCTCCTGCAGCACCTGAGCGCCGCGGATGCAGTTCGTCAGCGGCAGGTGCCCCTTGGGGGCGTCCAGGCTGTAGACGAACTCGTCGGGCCAGTTCCGGTTCTGCCAGTTGTCCGTGAACCAGGACACCTCCAGTGCGAACTTGTCGAACTGTCCGCGGCACCGCTGCCACACCTTGCGCTGGGGCACGAAGCCAAACTTGCCCCCGCTGAAGTGCTGCCACAAGTTGTCAATGGTATTCATGTCGGCGTCCGCGATACTGCGCACCTCGCAGGAAGAAGGAATCTCACCACCACCACCACCACCCTGATTTTGGGGGCAAATCTCCAGATTTGTGCGACTCGGGTGTTCAGGGGGCCCCGCGAGACCGACCAACAAGGAGTTCACTGCCACTGCTCTGGAGCCCCCCCTCACCTCTGCCCCCCCTCCAGGTGGTGCCCGTGCTGATCTTCTCCCCCCACACACACTCTCGTGGAAACCGCGGGATGCCGATACCGCGACTCCCTGGGCCTCTCCTGGGGTGCCTTCTGGCCAGCAGGCTGAAGCGAATCCAGCCGTGGCGACGAGGGCAGAGCGGATCCAAGGAGGCCTTACCAGAAAGACGAAGGGGAGGGAACGAAGACGGCATCGGTACCATTTCCTCCTCCTCCTCCTCCTCCTCCTCATCCTCCTCCTCCTCCTCGTCCCCCTCCTCCTCCTCCTCCTCCTCCTCCTCCTCCTCCTCCTCCTCCTCCTCTCCTCTGCTGGGTTGGTTGGGACTCGGCATCGGCGGACCGCTGGCTAGGCAAGACGCCCGCAGGAAGACCGAGCGTCACCAGACCAGATAACGACAGAGAGAGCGGCAAAGGGCGGGCGAGCCTGGCCTACACCCTGCGAAATGCTTAAGAAATCATGGGTTAAGAAATTCATAGTCTCAGAATTGGAATAAAAAACCAGAATGTCTATTCAAATCTTAGGATCTACCTTGAAACATTAAGAATAATCGAGACTCTGGCCGAAAACTTAGGTTTTCTCAAGCTTCGCCTAGAGTGTATGAGACGCCCGCAGGAAGACCGAATGTCACACGACCAGATACGACAGAGAGAGAGAGCGGCAAAGGGCGGGCGAGCCTGGCCTGTGGGGGTCGTTGCCAGGTCTCGGGGCCGTCAACAAGCGACCCAGGATGAAACACCGGTCCTGGGGAAGAGGTCCAGACCTCTGGGGGCCGACGCCATGGAAAAAGCACGGCGTCGGGGGTCAGGGAAGGAGGACGAAGAAGACACCTGCGGGCAAGGCTTGGGGCTCCGATGCCAAAACGAGGCGAGAGGCCAGAATTGAAGGGGCCCCAGGACACACCAATATATACACACAAATAAACCTATTCCGCATATTTTACCATCGTTTCGGGGTTTTCGTCTTCCCCTCCCATATTTTCCCATATTCTCTGGGGAATCGACGATTCATTGTGTCTGTGTAGTTCTTCCCTCCTGAAGAACAGCGGCATCGGCAGACCTGAAAGCTGAATCGATTCGCGAAAGCGGGTCGGATCGGAACTCG
Source organism: Prorocentrum cordatum (assembly GCA_963575745.1). Taxonomy (NCBI): domain Eukaryota; class Dinophyceae; order Prorocentrales; family Prorocentraceae; genus Prorocentrum; species Prorocentrum cordatum. The sequence goes on along the minus strand of CAUYUJ010008131.1, from coordinate 28,743 downwards.
ATGGGAAGGGCAAAGTATTGCGGGACGCACAAGGGCATACTAGTACTACGTGTTCTCCTTGGAGGCGCGCGTCCGACCCAAACATATAGTATACCCATCTTGTAGTATATCGTTTCCCGAGCGGTGTGGCCAGAAAACGCCGGCCACGACGCATATACTATGAGATTTCTCGGTGCGCGCGTCGCCCCTGAGGGGGCGACGCACATAGAGCATAAGTATGTTGGGGTGACGCCGATATTGCCCTGACTTGAATCAACATCAGATGACCGCGCCCTGCTCCAGCTGGTCCTGGCCGATGCCGAGGACTCGAACCGAATCGAGTCGAATCGGAATCGTGGTCTGGGCCGGCGAATCGAATCGAATCGAATCGGATTGCGTGACGAACGAGCAACGCTCACCCATACCCGTAGGGGCACGGAGGGGGCTATGGGTGCGTGTTGTCGGATGGGGTCCCGGCTCGAACGCAAGCCTCCCCCAAAGTTCGACAACCCGAATGCCAGATATCCTCCCGCCGACCATCCGATGGATACGGGCGTGTGTGTGTGTGTGTGATTGTGTGTCTTTGTCTGCGTGATCTAAAGAACGGGTATAAATCGAACATTTCCATGGTCCGCTCGGTTAATTATCTTGGATCTGCGCAAAGCCCCCTTCACCGTCGCGCGGAGCGCGCCAAGGGCGGCGCCGGAGGCTCCGCCAGGGGGGCCCAGTGCAGATCCAAGACATCCGCGTGGATCGTCGAGAATGTATGGTGATTCGTTTTTGCGGGCAATAGTTATATCCACGTCCAGTGCGTCCTAGAGTCTTGGGCTCTCTTCCCCAGACACCGTAGACGCCCTGGATATGGATAAATATCTGGCCTCAGGAGGCTTGACTTCATATCCATATCCAGTGCGCCTCGGCGCTGCGGCACCCCTTCCTGAAACGTCCAAGCCGCTCTGGAGATGGATGTAAGTGCTGCCCGCAGGTCTTGCTCCTGCTTGGAATGCTGTGCGCTACCAGCATCGGTACTCCAGATTTCGTAATAAAAGGAGGGGGGTCTCATTTCGGGGGGGGTCTCTTCCAGGCTATCTTGGAGGGCCTGGGGGGGTCTGGGGACGATGTTTTGGAGGGTGCTCCCACGGGGGAGGTCTGAAATGGCTTGTCTTGGAGGGTCCAGACCCCCTTCCTTTTATCACGAAATCTGGAGTACTTCTCCCCCCCCCCCGCGGCCCCCTGGTGGTCTTCGGGCCATATCGCTCGGGCCTCCCACGGCCGTTGGGCACGATCCATCCGGGCACCCTCGCGAGAAAGTTTTCTCGGCGAGGCGCCGCTGCTGGAGAGCACCCCCGCGGCTGGAAAACCGCCGAGATCCGCCGAGAACGCCCCGAGACCTCCACAGGGGGGGCTTGACCTAAGGAACCCTAAATGAGGAACGAGGCCCCTTTTTCCCATCGGTTAAGGTTCGATTTCCCATCGAGAACAGGAGGAAAACCTGAGGCAAGCCGTGAAACACTTAAGGAACACGGAGCCCCTCCCCAACCAAAAGGGTTCCTTCTTCAGGGCCCCGACTGTATCCTCGAACGGCGAACAATGGCATCGGTACCTTTTCCTCCTCCGACCGGCCCGACCTCGGTGAAATACACCCAGCCCCGCGTCTTGGCGGCCGGTCCCGCGAGCTCGATCAGCAGCCGGCGGGTCTCGGCATCCGCCTCCCTGAGATTTGGACGCCCGAAGTGGGCTCGGAAAACTTTGGCACGAGGCCCAACATAGGGGAACAAGCAATGACACGACCATAACAACTCAACGTTTCAGGCGGATTTCTCGGAGCGGCGCTGGACCCCCTCCCTGGCGCGCGGAGCGCGCCAGGGACAGCGCCGGGGGCGCCGCCAGGGGGCCCCAGCGCCAGTCCGAGGCATAACTACGCCTGAACCTTAGAGTTTCGCATGCCGATGTCATTGTTTGATTCTTTACCCACATCACATGCGCGACGAGCAACAAGGGTTGCAGGCACGTTGAGACAGCAACCTCCCGCGGTGGCTTGCGCGGGCCGCCCGCGCGGCTCACTGCATGGGAGACGAGGGCACTTACGCGCGACCATACTCTCGCGGGCGGGCTGCGCGCCAACGCTGGCGAAGGCGGCCCCCTCTTCCTGCGTCGCACGCATGCTCGGACGTTGGCAGGACTGGGTTTCGCGGGACATGGTTCGGGGTTGGACAAGCCCCCCTTTAGCAAAACGCGGTTTAGTGAACACGACCTGATGCCCAAACCTGGCGGGCGCAAGCCTGGAAAAGAACGGCCACGGCGCCCCCTCGAGAACCGACAACGGACACCTCACGAATCGACGTGTCACCGTTGGGGGTTCTGTCCACCTCCGAACGGTTTGGGGACGCGTGCTCGGGGCCGCACCCCCTGCCTCATGCTACCAGCTGGAGCTGCCGCCACCCTCGGCCTATACGGCAGACCTGGCCCAGTGATGCTGCTGCTGTGGCTTCGGGGCGCAATCACAGAGTGGCTCCTCCTTGTCCGGCGTCCCAGCCATGTCCGACGTGCTGCCTTAGACCATCAGCGGCCCCTGTTGGGCAGCCGGCCGCCTGTCTCCAATGGACAACGCCCGCGGACACACCGACATCAAGTCCTGCTCAGAAAACACAGAAACTGCTGTCGGTCTCCGTGCCCTCTGTTTCCGTACGACAGGTTCACGTCCCGATGACGTCGGCGTTGATTCCTGACACCCCTGGATCGTTCAGCCTTGAACGATCGCCGCACTTCCGATAAGGCAGATCGCTCGCTGTGGGCCGCTTCCGGGCCGCTGGCGTCTCCTGGCTTGAACGCCCGTGCTGGGGTCGCCGCCGCGTCGACGCGGTGCGAACCCACCGTGCCCAGTTCCGTCGTGCCGACCTGAAGTCGCCCTTCTCCAGCGCACCCTTCAGCGCGGAGTAGTCCGCGCCGTGCTCGCTCACCAGCTCGGGGGCGTCGTCCGCCGCGCTCGCGCGCGCGACGCGGGCCTGGCGCGACCTCTGCGGCGCCGCGGCGAGGCCCAGAACGGGCGACCGGCCTGCACTGATGGCGCAGGACGAACAGGGCGGCACGGGCGTAAAACCTTTTGGGACCAGCGCCGGACCCCCGCCCCTGGCGCGCGGCGCGTGTCCACGGCGGCGCTGGAGGCACCGCCAAAAGGGGGGTGCCAGCGCCGATCCAGGACATCCGCGCGGAGCTCCCGACGTCACGAATGGTTTGAACCAGGGGCGCCCAGCTTCGCGCTCTCGCGCTGCGCGAAGGGCGAGGCGCGAACAACTTCGCGCTCTCGCGCCGCCCACCAGAGGAGAAGAGGAGGACGCAACCGACATACGTTTACGGTTTATGCCGCGTGTTCTTCCTCGATGAAGGCGGGCAGCAGCGTCTGTACGGATGCCGCGAGCGCGCCCAGCGCGGCCAGCGCGATGGCCACGCCCTGGAAGCCCCTCCTCTTGCTGGGCACGGCCATGCTATTCCGCCCCTCTGCGTCTCGACAGCTGTGGCAGGTCCCAACGTGCTGCTCCTGAGCCGAATTCGGCTGCGCATGGGCACCGAGACGCTTCGCGGGGCACTCGGGGAGAAGGGGGACAGGATGGAACAGGATGTGCGCCTGCAGGGGAATCACCGCTGTCCCCCCTCGCCCTCCCCCCCCCCCTCTCCCCGCCGCGACCCCAGCACCCGTCCAACACCAGGACCACTGTCCATTTGGGACCAGGCGTGTGAGCACGTCCGACGAACCCTCGCTCTCC
>CAUYUJ010008131.1:0-20000 GCA_963575745.1 Prorocentrum cordatum | reverse complement strand
TTGGCTCGACCCAGGAGAGCTGAGCCCCTGCCCCCCCCCCCCGGGACCGACTGCCCCCCCCGCGGGCAAGTGTTTGGCGGCCCTGGGGCCCGGCGAGGGCCCCCGGCGGCCGAGCCATTGCCACACGCCTCCCCTCTGCATTTCCCCCCCCCCCCCCCCCCGACGACGACGACGACGACGCCGACGCCGACGCCGACGCCGACGCCAACGACGGCGACGGCGACGGCGACGGCGACGGTGACCACGACGACGGCGACGGCGACGGCCACGGCGACTGCGACGGCGACGGCAACGCCGCAGCCGCAGCCGACGACAAGGACGCCGACGCCAACAGCAGCGCCCCCGCCGCCGATAACGACGATGACAACGACGACGCCGACGACGACGCCGACGCCAACGCCGCCGATGACGACGCCGACGACAATGACGACGCCGACGCCGACGCCGACGACGACGCCGATGCCAACGCCGCCGATGACGACGCCGACGATGACGACGAGGACGAGGACGAGGACGCCGACAACGACGACGACAACGACGCCGACGCCGACGCCGACGACGACAACGTCGACGACGCCGACGCAAACGCCGCCGACGACGACGATGACGCTGGCACCGACTCCGAAGCCGACGACGACTCCGAAGCCGATGCCAAAGCCGCAGCCGACGACGACGACGCCGACGCCGACGCCGACGATGACGCCGCCGCCGACACCGACGACGACGCCGCCTCCGCCGCCGCCGACGACGACGACGAGGACGACGACGACGACGACGACAACGCCGACGCCGACAGCGACGACGACGACAACGACGACGACGACGACGACGACGACGACTCTAACGCCGACGCCGACGCCGACGCCGCAGCCGACGCCGACGCCGACGCCGACGACGACGATGACGTCGACGCGACGCCAACGCCGACGCCGACAGCGCCGCCGCCGCCGCCGCTGATGACGACAACGCCGACGCCAACGCCGGCGCCGACGCCTATGCCGACGCCGCCGCCGACGACGATGACGACGCCGACGCCGACACCGACGACGACGACAATGACGATCACGACAACGACGACGACGACGACGACGACGACGACGACGCCAACGCCGGCACCGAAGACGACGGCGACGACGACGACGACGACGACAAGGACGACGCCGCCGCCGCCGACGACGACGACGACGACCAGGACGAGGACGAGGACGACGACGACGCCGACGCCGATGACCCCGCCGACGCCGACGACGATGACGACGACGACACCGACACCGACGACGACGAAGGTGACGATCACGACAACGACGACGACGACGACGACGACGACGACGACGACGACGACGACGACGACGACAACGCCGACGCCAACAGCGCCGCTGCCGCTGATGACGACGACGACGCCGACGCCAATGCCGGCGCCAACAGCGCCTACGCCGCCGCCGACGACGATGACGACGCCGACGCCGACGCCAATATCGCCGCCGCCGGCGACGACGACGACGACGATGATGACGCCGCCGCCGACGCCGACGCCGACGCCGACGACGACGCCGACGCCGACGACGACGACGACGACGACGACGCCGAAGCCGACGCCGTTGCCGACGCCGACGACGACACCGACGACGACGACGACGACGCCGCCGACGACGACGACGTTGACGACGACGACCCCGGGAGGCGCCGCCTGGTCGGCTCGTTTCTGGCGGCGGTGGGCACCTGGTCGAGCCGCGCGGCGTCGGCGGAGGGCAGCGACGGCGCCGCGGCGCCGCCGGCCCAGCTGGGCGCGGTCACGGTGCCTCGCGCGGGCTGCTGCGGCGTCAGCGGCGGCCCTGGCGGCGAGGCGGCGCGGTCCAGGCCTCCCGACGCCTGGAGAGGCCCTGGCCTCTTACTCCTCCTCCCCCTACTCCTCTTCCCTCCCTCCCTCCCTCCCTGCCGCCCTCCCTCCTCGTCCTCCTCGTCCCCCTCCTCCGCCTCCTCCTCCTCCTCCTCCTCCTCCTCCTCTTCCTCCTCCTCCTCCTCCGCCTCCTCCTCCCCCTAAACCTCCTCCTCCCCCAGGCATTGTGGTCCGAGGCGCCCCATTTTGAGACAGCAGCCCGACAGACCACGACCCCAGCCCAGAGAGGGGCGGCAGCTGCGGGACGGGCGCGCGGCCGCGATCGCGCTCGCCCGCGTGGCATCGCTGCGAGCGGCGTCAGCGGGCAGAGTCCCGTCTCCGCCTGAGACGGGAGAAGGACATCGCCCGTCTCGAGGCCCATCACGGGAGCATGGAGCCAGGCGGCGCAGCATGGACGACCTGCAAGAGGTGCCAGTCCTGGTGGTGGCACACCACCCTCGAGCGCAACGACTACTGGTGTAGCTGCGGCTGCCGCGTGGCCAGGCCCAAGACGGGCAAGCCGCAGCAGTGGCAGCAGCAGCAGCAGCAGCAGCAGCAGCAGTCCAACTTGTGGCGGCAGCAGCAGCAGCAGTCCATCGGCGAGCGCAGTGCGAGACCCCGTGGCGGAGGTGGCTCCAGCAGCGGCGACGCCAAGGCTGGCGGCGGCGCCCAGTTGGCATCAGCTCTGAAGACGGTCACGGAGTCCATTGGCACGCTGAAGCTCGCCAATGGGGACGCCATCGCGAAGCGACTCGCGGGCGTCGCGGATGCGCTCCAGGAGGCGCCAAAGCCGCAGACCAAGTCGCGCGCTGCGCGCTTGGCTGAGGCGGCGAAGGAGCTCTAGCACGCCAACAAGCAGTGCAAGTGGGCGTTCGAGCAGGCGGAGATCGCGCAGCAGAAGGCCGAGGAGGCCAAGGCTGGCCTGAAGGAGAGAACGGACGCGGTCGTGAAGGCCGAGCGCGAGATCGAGGAGACCCAGCTGGAGGGCGAGCCGGACACCAGCCGGCGCAGCATCTGCGGGCAGCTGCTCTACACGGACGCGGACCTGCTCTCGCCGAGCGACGTGCAGATCGCCGAGGTGGAGCAGGAGTTCGCGCACTCGGACGACCTGGACGAGCATGGTCGCAAGGCGGTCGACGACGCCAAGCGCCAGGTGCTGGAGCGGCTGCAGAGGAAAACCAGGGAGTTCGCGGGACAGCTGAGGCAGCACCTCCAGGCGGCGAAGCTGAAGGCGGAGCAGGAGAGGGCCGAGATCCAACGGGCCTGCAAGAAGAGGAAGGCGGATTCCTCGGCAGCGGCGGCAGCGGTACCAGCAGCAGCACCACCACCACCAGCCGCAGCCACAACTCCAGCAGCAGCCGACGACGACGAGCACACGGAGACGAAGGAGACGGACCCCGCGGAGGACTACCTCCAACACCGGCGGACCGCGGCGGCCTCCTCGGAGGCCCCCGCGACCCGCTGAAGGTCACGGAGCTGTGGGAGGAGGCAGTTTGGCGACGACTCCCACCTCGAGCGCCACACCTTCAGCACCAACATCACTCGGTGGGGCCCGACGGTCATGAGCTGGCTTCGCCGCGATGGGAGTACGGCAGCCGTACGACGTCTACGCGTTGCAGGAGACCCACCTGGCCCACCACGAGCTCGACAGCACGGAGCACAAGCTGCAGAAGGCGGGCTTCTCAGCAGTGTCCACAGCAAGCGCGGGCGAGCGACAGAAGCGAGACAGGCACTTGCGGAGGCACGGGAGTCCTCGTCAAGGGCCACCTCAAGGAGGAGGAGGAGGAGGAGGAGGAGGAGGAGGAGGCGGAGGAGGAGGGAGGAGGGGGAAGGGGGAGGAGGAGGAGATGGAGGAGGAGGAGGAGGAGGAGGAGGAGGAGGAGGCCAAGGGCCACCTCAAGGCGACGTCGCACCGACACCGGGGACCACGTGGTGCAGCTCCGGGTGCAGCCACATCAGACGCCAACGGCTCGCAGCACGACACCTTCAGCATGTGCGCCTGGACGCCAGCCACTCTGCACACGCGCGGCTCCCAGCTCCTCATCATCTCCATCTACCTGCACCCGTCCCGCTCCACCACCAGCGGCGAGAACTCCAGGGAGTTAAGGGCGCTGGCCGCGTCCCTCAGCACTACACGCACACCTTGGGTTCTCTGCGGCGACTTCAACAGGCCGTGCGAAGACATGGTACCATCAGGATGGACAACCGCCCTCGGTGCTACAACATAAGTCAGGCTCGACAACGACCAGCACACCTGCTTCCTTGGCGACGCCCCGCCCTCCAACATCGACTACGCGTTGGTCAACGACGGCGGACAACGACTCGTACGAGGAATCCAACCAGTGCACGACGTACCTTGGAAGCCACACATCGGGCTCGACATCGCCATCAGAGCAGACGTGGACTCCAACCTCAGCCGACGACTACAGCTACCGAAGGCCTTCCCACGCCCAACGCAGCCCAAGAAGACCAAGACGACGAAGAAGACGAAGAGACAGAGGAACACAACGGCTACGCCCACGACTACGACGCCGTTCGACCAAGACGCCGAGGACTCCGCACGATGGGAAGCGCTTGGACCACACGGATGGCACCACCACCCAACCACAGCAACCACGACCACTCCCACCGCAGCGCCACACACCACGACACAGCACAGTTCGCCCTACACCACGACGCCCCACTACCCCACCACCACTTTGACGACGCCCACGACATGGACGACCTCCAGGGCGCCACCGAGGCTCAAAAGGCCGAGGTCAGCAGCAATGGAGAGCACCACCGTGGAGCCGCATTCGGAGTGACGCATGCGGGCCCTGCCGCTGGAGCCCTCGGTGGAGCTCCCTGTGGGGCCACGCAGCGCTGTCCACGGGTGGCGTTGGCGCATGCGGGCCCTGCCGCTGGAGCCCTCGGTGGAGCTCCCTGTGGGGCCACGCAGCGCTGTCCTGGGTGGCGTTGACGCATGCGGGCCCTGCCGCTGGGGAGGAGCGAGGAGGAGAGGGGGGGCGAGGAGACGCGGAGCGCTGATTTTTCAAAACAAGGGCCCGGCACCACAGGATGTCTTGGGCAAGGCACAGATCGCCGAAGGTCCGGGAAGCGGAGGGGCCTGGGACCCCCGACCGGGCGTGGCCGCGGGGTGCTCCAGCGGCGCTGCGGGCACGCATGGCCCCACGAGGAGATCGAGCTGCCTCGCCCTCCCCTTGGGGACATAAGCTTAACAAGCTCGCAGGTCCAGCGCCGATCCGAGAAATCCGCGCGGACCTCCGAATTGCTTTGTTTCTGTGACCGGTCGTTCCCCGTTTCCCGATTCCTCTCACGAGTCCAGCCGTCCCATCGTCAGTACAAAGGTAAGACGCTCCCTCGGTCACAGTGCGGGGGGGCATGAGGGCGCAACAAGGCTTCAATCACACAAGTGAGTCATAGAGACGCAACAATGAATTCACATGTGCTTCACGATTCGGCGCTCGTGCTGGCCAGACGCGCCGGAGCGGAGCGAGTAATTACAGCAGGCACCACATGAGGCGTTGCGGATTTGTGTGAACTCGGGTTGGTGATACCGGCCACGCAAGGCAGGGAGAATCCAGACTTGGGCGCCCGAGTTATCCGGGGTAACTCGGGAAGGGGGTAACTCGGGTTCGGAATCCCGAACATCAAACCCGAGTTAGCCCTGACCCGAGTTACCCCTGATGATTCGGGGCCCTGGAGACTCCAGACCCCCCTCGGGTTGTGAACCGCACATCCAGTCGGATGTGGTTCCGGCCTTTTCGGACTCTGGGGGGCCCTCGCTGGGACACGGGGCTGCAACAAAACGACTCGGGGTGTAAAACGGGTCCTCTGGAACGGGTTAGGGATGGGATCAAGACTGCAGTCGGGCCGCTGAGAGAAAGAACGCCAAGCAAGGAACGAAGCCCCTCCTTGGCCCTGTAAGCGCCTCCGTGTCCCGGGAGGGCAAGGGGGAACAGCACTGGAGGAACCTACGTAACATCGAGCCCCTTCCGAACCCAAGCTGTTCCTTATTTCAGCGTCTTGACTGTAGAGGCAGGGAGGGGTGGCACGGGGGGGAGGACCCGGGGCCTGGGCGGTGGACCCGAAGCCAGGCGGCGGCCCCGGACATGCGATGCCCTGATTTCTCCAAGACGGGGTCCGTTCTTTGACGGCCCCGTCTTGGAGAAATCAGGGCATCCCCGAAGCCGACAATGGCCAAAAACCTCCCGCCGTACGTGCTTTGAAACGACGAGAACAAGTCTGTGGAGAAGCAAAAAACACCATACATATAAACTTTCGGAGCTCCGCGCAGGTTTCTTGGATTGGTGCTGGGACCCCCTCTCTAGCGCGCGGAGCGCGCCAGGGGCGGTGCCGGAGGCGCCGCCAGGAGGTCCCAACGCCGATGCCAGAAATCTGCGCGGAGCTTCAAGGTTAATGTTTGGGTAGTTCTTCTTCCCCAGAAGTCAGTGCCCCCCCTCCCTCCTAGGCCCCCCCAAGCGTCTGGCTGATGGCTGCGGCCTCTCAGGGGCACTCATGCCCTCTACGAGACCTCTCGAGATGGGGCCGGCCCCTTCCAAGAAGCCCCGTGCCTTCTTGGAAGGCCGCACCGCGTCACCCTAGCCCTGATTGTCCACTTCCGCTCAAACCCTGCCCCTTGGGCCCAAGACCCATCTGAGAAATCCCCCCGAAGAGACGAAAATTGCCCCAACCTTCGATTGTTTTTTCTCTATCTGTCTATAGGATGTAAAAGCGGCGAGAGTACGCCTGGGGATCTGAAGTCGTTGCTAGCCGCGGAAACTTGTTATCAAGAGCTCCAGTCTTGATCTTCCGTGTTTTTGTGCCCGCAACGCCGATGTCTCAGGAGGGAGGGGAGGAGGGGGGCAAGCTAGGTGCGCTGGCGTCACATCTGACGTCCTAGTCGAGCAGGGCAATGATGGCAAGAGGGTGCGCGATGCGTGGTAGAACACACGACAGGAGGTTAGGCAGGGCCCCCCCTCCCTGCCGGCTCCCCCCCCCCCCAGAAGTCAGGCCCCACCCCTCCTCCTCCCCCTGATAGCTCATCCTCCTCATCCTCCCGGTTCCTCCTCCTCCTCCTCCTCCTCCTCCTCCTCCTCCTCCTCCTGGCTCCTCCTCCTGGCTCCTCCTCCTGCCTCCTCCTCATCCGCCTGGCTCCTCCTCCTCCGCCTGGCTCCTCCTCCTCCTCCTCCTCCTCCTCCTCCTCCTCCTCCTCCTCCTCCTCCCGGCTCCTCCTCCTGGCTCCTCCCTCCTCCTCCCCTCCTCCTCCGGTCCTCCTCCTGGCTCCTCCTCCTCCTCCTCCTCCTCCTCCTCCTCCTCCTCCTCCTCCTCCTCCTCCTCTCCTCCTCCGCCTCCTCCTCCTGGCATTCTCCTCCTTCCTCCCTCCTCCTCCCTCCTCACTCCCTCCTCCTCCCTCCTCCTCCTCCTCCTCCTCCCTCTCCTCTCCTCCTCCTCCTCCTCCTCCTCCTCTCTCTCCTCCTCTCTCCTCCTCCTCCTCCTCCTCCTCCTCCTCCACCTGGCTCCTCCTCCTCCTGGCTCCTCCTTCCTCCTCCTCCCCTCCTCCTCCTCCTCCTCCTACCCCCTCCCTCCTCCTCCTCCTCCCCCTCCTCCTCCTCTCCTCCTCCTCCTCCTCCTCCTCCTCCTCCTCCTCCTCCTCCTCCTCCTCTTCCTCCTCCTGGGGGCGGGCGCGGGACCGCCGGGCACGGGCACGCAGGCGCCCGGCGCCGCTGCGGTGCCAGCGGCGGCCTCCACCGACCGGGGGGGGGGGGCGCCTTGCAGTGAAAGCGTGTAGTAAGGACGCGTGGTGAGGACGCGAGACCCTTGGAGGCCGAAGTAGAAGTATTCTGGGCGGCAGGCGGCCATACCCCCAGGGAGCCTGAGAAACCGGCCTGCGAAACCTGCTGGGGACGGGCCGCAGAGGCTGAGGCAGGCAAGGACCCAAGGGTACCCTTGAAAAAGTCGTTTGTCCTTACTATGCGCGTTGACTGTACTGGGCCCTGGAAACGACAAAGCCGTTTTTGTTACCGGTTCCGTCCTGCCGTTGTTGTTCGGCCGGTGCCGACGCCGTTTCTGTCACCGGTTCCGTCGCCGCTCTCTTTCGCGGGGTCCCGCTCGGGCTCCAGTCCTGGAGCCGTTTTGGCTGCCGTGTCCGGTCGCCGTTTTTGCTGCCGCTTCCATGTTCAAGGGGCCCTTTTTCGGAAACGGTGAAGAGCGGCCCTGCCATTCCCGGGGCCCACTAAGGGGGGGCGCCCGCCTGCCTGGCTGCTGGCAGCCAGAGCAGCGTGGCCGGCACAAAACACCCACCAACGAAAGAAGACTGGAAAACCATTTGAACGCCCGAAATGGGTACGGAAAGAATCGGTACAATGCCCAACAACATTTTTTCTTCTCCCAGCGTACGAGATTCGTTTTGTCTTCGTGTCCCAGAACAAAATGACACCACAGATGCGGAAAAAGACGCGTCTCAAATGCAACATCTTTGTTGCACCATACCGCGCACACCATGCCCCTGAGCCCCTTTGAAAGCAGGGATGTTGTCCCAAACCGACAGCAGCCGCTGTTGGGCAGGCGGCCTGCTGTCTCGAATGGACACGGGCCGCGGCGGCGCGGACGGCGAGTCCCGTTCAAAAGGAACAGGAACTGCTGTTGGGCATTGTACCCCTTCTTTCCGTACCCACTTCGGGCGTCCAGAAACCAGGCGGCACCGAAAACGAATCCCTGCCGACAAATCCTGCACCCGGGTAATTCATGGACTGGTGTATGAACATGCTCCTCCGCTGCCGCTGCCGGCGGCGCGGCCGCGCCGCCGGCTCAGCCCAGACATCATCGGGCGGCTCGAACAAGTGGCATTTCTCCGTAGATTCGACGAACAAGTCAACTTTCGGGGTAAATTCGTTCTGTAATCGATCCCACGCTAGGGGGCAATCAAACCTACCTCGCTTTTGACCACCCTCGCTTCCAAGAGATACCAAGCGATACCAAACTACGGCCTGTACTGGTCAGGCCGCTTGACGAGGAGGCGCGTGGTATGACTTGGTTTTGCCTGGAAGCGAAAGCGGGGTAGGTAATTCACGCTCTGACATGCTCGAGTACTCGGCGGTGGCGCAAACGGCGTGCCCCTTCGGCAAGCGCACCGCCTGCTCCACGTATTTATATATATATATATAGAGAGAGAGAGAGAGAAAAAAAAAAAGAGAGAGAGAGAGAGAGCACGCCTCGCTCGACGCCCGCGGCCCACAACACCCAGCTCCTCTCTAGGGGAGGGAGGGTCGAAACCCCCAGACACCGGGCGGCGCGAACCAAAATCGAGGCCGAGGTCTTCCGTCGCTTTCGGCCTCTCGGGGCCCTCGCCGGGCCTCGCCGGGCCATTGAAAACGGCTCGGGGTGAGAAACTCGCCCCCGGGAGAGCGGTCAGGGAGGGGTCGGGGGCCCGACGTCTCGAGGAACATCGAGGCGTCGGGTGTCCTGGCTGCTCCTCCTCCTCCTCCCCCTCCTCCTCCTCCTCCTCCTCCTCCTCCTCCTCCTCCCCCTCCTGCTCCTCCTCGTCATTCTCCTCCGCCTCCGCCTCCTCCTCCTCCTCCTCCTCCTCCTCCTCCTCCTCCTCCTCCTCCTCCTCCTCCTCCTCCTCACTGTTACCACGGAAATGGCAGCCCAGGAAGACAGACTCTGCAAGTCAGTCGCGCCCCACAGCAAAGATGGTTCCAGAAGGGGGCGCCCTCCACCAGAGGAGGGCTCCTAGAGAACCAGGCGAGTGCCCCTATGGAGCCATCAGAATGCCAATTACAGTGCCCCTATGGAGCCATCATAGATCTGTAGGGGCCCTACTGAATCCAGACATGCGACGTCCTGATGTTTTCGATGCGGGGTTCCTGGAAGTCCCGACCCTTTTTGAACCGCCCCACCACCAAACAACGATCAAGATCGATGACGGTGACAAAGAAAGAAAGAGAAAAGAGGGAAGCATCAGCAAGCCGAGGAGGGGGCAGGCAGGCGGGCGGGCCTTGCCTCCGCGTGCTTCCACCACTCCGCCGCCCCCGCTTTAAGGGGCCAAGACTTGCTGATGTGGTGGCCCTTTGGCCACGGTAACCTCCCCGCCTCCAAGGTCCTCTTCTGGGTTTTGAAGACCTTATCACATGGGGCGAGCATCTTGCGGGGAGCGCCTGAACAGTAGGCCCCGCAATTCTTGCAGAAGACTAATACTAGCCCCGTCTCGAGGCAGCGTGAGACCCAGAGGCGGTGTGGTTTCCCTGGACCGACGCGCGGGGCCCCGAGCGCAAGCAGGCTCGGAGTTAACTTAGCACACAGACTGCCACTGCTGGGTGGACGAGCGAAAGAGCGGGCACACGCTATACACTGCCACCTGGTCCCATTCCAGAGACTATTGTGAGTGGGGCCAACAAGTGGGGGCCTGGGGGTCCGAGCACGGGTCACACGGGCAAGGCCCCCATACAGCTCCTTGGGCCCAGGCCAAAGTTCTAGCATTATACTCATAGCTTTGGCTACTGAAAGCCACTTATCATACTGCAAAGTGAACTGGGCTTCTAGATTCTGGGCATCCGGGTGCATCAGGGCTCCTCGTTTAGCATATTCATCTGCTAGTTCATTGCCTCGAATATTTAGTGCCGTCCCAGGGTCGTTATTATCAGAGATCTTCGTGTGGGCTTTTACCTTGGTCAGAGTCAGGGCGGGGAATTCACCCTCGTCCACTTTTATCCAGACGTATGCTGAGCTGGTTGATCCGTCGATGCTCTTGAACGGCAGGCCAACTCCTTTAAACAAGGCCGCACAATCCACACGGGCTCCAAATACAGACATGGTCGGGTTGGCCTGCATGAGGCCTCGAAGCACTGCAAGATGCTCTGCAAAACCAGGCGTCTGGCTGAGGAAGGCTGGCACGGGCCCGAACATCGCCTCCCTGAAGGCCCCGACCTCGTCGGTGGCCACAACCGCCCAGCCTGCACGGGAGCCTCCTGAGCCTGAAAACTTGGGACCGAAACAACTTCCATCCGAGAAAATTTCGTCGTCCTCTTCGAACTGAATAGGTTTCGTGGAACCTGAGGAGCCCAGGAATTCCACAACTTCGTCTAAAATCGGTTGGGCATTGATCTCAGGACTAGGCATCCAGAGCTTCCCAAAGAGGTTATCTTCTGGTCCTGCGGCAAGGGCCTCGTGCAGCAATGCTTCGTCTACAATGTCTGCCCTCTCCTCCGCCCTCGCGTCGCACTCGAATGCGCGGTCCCACGCCGCGTCGGGGCGGGTCTTGCACAGGCTGCACAACGGCGAGACCTGGTAGCCCCAGCTGTGGAGCTTCGCCGCCATGATATAGCTGTCGCAAAAAATTTGCCTAACAATATGTCGCTGTCTGGGTGGCCTCCTGGTGCTCAACCAAAATGTTTTGGGCGGCAACGTCCAGAGGCCCTGTCTCTGATATCCTCAGAGCTCTGTTCCGTCTCATGGGCCGCCTCCAAGCCAGGGGGCCTCTTGAGGACCTCGGGGGCCAGTAGAGCCAGTCTGAGATCTTCCGTGAGGTGCGCTTTGACCGTGGTGGGAGGGGTCTCGGTGAGGAGGAACTCGAACCCGTTGGGGCGTCTGGCCCTTGCCGCATGAATGAATAGCCAAGAGGCCTTCTGGACCCAGCAGAACATGTCACCTAAGACCCCGAAGCTCTTCTTGGCCCAGCTGGAGTTCTTGGGGAGGTCCTCAAAGTGTTGCTTGGCATTGTCGAAGGCCTGGTTGAGCTCCAGCGGGGAGAGACCGTCGTGGGCCCTCAGCTTGATGTTGGTGGCCATCCACCACTCTCTGGAATATCTGTAAAGGCTTGCCGCTGCATGAGACAGGGGGCCCTTGTCTGGATCCATGGACCGGGCCAGCTGGAGGTTGGCCCCTGCAGACGTGAGGCCTAGCGCAGCCGCTCCGCGTCTTCTCATGCATTCAATCTCCCCAGGAAACCAACCCGCGATTTCTTCACCATAAGCCAGCCCAGGTTTGATACCACAAAAGTAGAGCTTGGATGTCCTGGCTTCGGGCCCCCCGAGAGCCCCCATCTTGCGGATCCTGGCTTTTGCCGTCTTCCATCTGTTCTGGCGTTTCTTCTCGACTCGGGGCTGCGCGCGACTCTTGCCAGGTGCGAAGTCGCATCCGAGGTTGACGATGGAAAGCTCTCCTCCCTCTGGCCCAGCGTAGATGCCAAGTCTGGTGACTGCTCGTCGGAGGAGCAGCTCGGAGTTGCCTGTCAGATTAAACTTGTCCATGGCAAACGGTAGGCCTAGGTCGTTCGCAAATCTATCAATCAGGAAAGCCATCGCTGCCCGCATCTGGCCAATGAGGTGGGGCATGGAATAGTTACTGTGGTTGAGGCCTATGTCGTCAATATGAATCGTTAGACTGGGCCCCAACTCTCGGCCTGGGTAGTTCGACGCCACTGGAAGCATGTGGCACTTGATCTCGAAAATGGCTGTGCTGAAGCCTGCCACGATCCCTTGCCACGGGTAAATCTTCGGAGAGGCCTGGCCAGCCAAAACTAAAACACGTGGCCATGTATATGTCGCAACCGCATATTGTAAAACATGAACAGGATAACCGAAGCTTATGGATGCGTCCTCGAGGCCTTCATGTCTGACATGTTCATAACATTGCCTAAGATCTCCTATGACACTTAGTATGTGTTCATGATCCAGATGTGCCGTGTCCCCTTTGATCGCCTGTCTCCAGACCCCGTCCGCAGTGTGTCTGCGTGGTGACATGTTGAATGTGCCGTACTTATGTAAGGTATTCTCCCATATCTGCAGTTCGTGGGCATTCCACTTAGAAGCAAGCCGACCTAGACTCTGGCGCAAGCCGATGGGACGGAAGCCCTTCTTCGGCTTGGCGAACAGCGAAACAATAAGGATCTGCATCCACGTGGGCAGATTCCCGCACAATCTGACGATCACAAAAATCTTACTGAGGATGTCCAGGGCCCCGTCTGATAAGGCAACAAAATGGCGGGGATGGCAGCCGTCTATGTCGATGGCGTGGGTCCTGAAGGAGAGGGGGAGACGGCACATTTCGTCAACTGACGGGGCCCTGGGGGTGCGAAGACCTGGCCACTTGAGCGGGGTCTCCTTTTTCGCCGGTTGCGCATTCCATGCCACCGACCAGAGATCGACCTGGGAGGTTAAAGCTGCTGTCGGACACGCCGTCGGGTGCCCGTCTTCACAAACGTGGAAAACCTGCTCCTTCCTCTCCTCCGCGATCTTAGTGTACGCATGCCCCCATTTTGCTCCTCCTTCCAAAGCTTGATTACACCATTTGTTCCAGCTCTCGCGAGCCTCACGTTTTTTCCCGAGGGAGATGTCGGTGGGCCACCTCCTCCGCCTCCGACCCCAACGACTCGAGCCCCTGGATGAGTCCGTCGTGGCTGAGTGAGATGTCCGAAACAAAAACGTCCAGCTTGCGACCCCAATAGGGGCCGCCCTCCTCCCCTAGGCGAAAGTGGTGAGGACCTTGTGGGCCTTTGGCTGCCCGCTGCAAAGACCCGAAGAGCTGGTTGAGATATTGATCCCCCCATGTCCTGCCAGCGCGGAGGAGTGAAACTGCTTCACGGCAGCGATGGTGAAGCCAAACTAGTGCTCGGTGCCCCGAGCGGCAAAGATGTTGCTTGGCGGCCAAAAGACGCGGAAGCGGAACTGGTTCAAACTCGCACTCGGTGCCTCCAGGGGCCCCCCTTTCAGGATAGCTCTGAAATCGGCCCTGAAGTTCGCCCCAAGAAGTTTGATGCCAACCCCGCGCAGCCCCGTCCAAGGCCTCCTGAACCTTTAGGTGCTCCGTATCTGTTTTCGGCGATATGTACCCCTCCCCGTTGGGCTCTGTGAATTCATTCAGGATCGCATCTATGGAGTCCTGGAGGTATCCATAATCTGGTGCTCTGGGTCGGGGGCCCACAGGAACCACTGCAGGGAGCCTTTGCCTATGAGCGAGACGAAGAACAGATAGGGCCCCTAGGTTCTCCTTGAGCCTGAGGAGTACTGGTCGACGAGGGGCCAGCTGGGCCTCCATGTCCGTGACGGAGTCCCTGATGGCATGCTGGGGTGCGAAAGCGACCGTGAAATAGTCGTAGCACTTGGGCGCACTGCCTGAAGCGCAAGTTACCTCAGGCACTGGGATGATCACTCGACCTTTGTATTTTCGGTGTGGTGTGTGTGCGCGCGCGTGTGCGTGTGGTGGGGTTGGGGGGGGGGGGGGGGGGGGCGGGGGAAGGGCCGTTCTCGAATATGTGAGGTTCGAGGTTGCGTTTCCCCCCCCCCTCCCCCCCCGAGTATGAATTGATTTTTATAGGGGGCCCTTGGGTAGGATATGGTTACCCAGGGCCTGCGCAATAGCGGTGTTCTCGCCGTTCAGCCCAACACTGTCCCTCCAGCAGTTGGAGTATATGCTGGTGACGCCGAGATGCTTTAAAAGAACATCTATATATATATATATATATATTAATCACTCTGTGTGGCCACACACTGGAATCACTAGGCTGCCATGCATCAAGGTAGCGGGCATTCCAACCCCCGCGTTGTGGCCCTCCTCCCGGAATGATCTCCATCCTGCTTTCCTCATCGTAGCCTGGACCTCGAGGAGCGACTGCCCCTGGAGCTTGTGCTCCTGCACCAGCACGATGTGCGTGTCGGTGCTCTTGATGGTGCGCTTCGCTGAGCCCCAGCCCGAGCCGTTCACGGTGAGAATGCTAAGACCTTCGCTCATCTTGGATCCTTTGACATGTACTGGTACCTCGGCCTCGGGGCCGTCTTGGGCTAGTCAATGGTCATCGCCCTCCCAGTCTCTGGCCTGCTCGCGGCTGCGGCTCCTGCCTCTGTCGGCGGGGGCACCCTTACCTTCGCCGATGTGCGCGCCCTTGGCCCCCTTGCCCTGGCCGCCCCCTGCGGGGCTCACTGGCTGCTGAGGCATCGCCTGTTGCTGCCGCGAAGCCATGGCCGCCTTTGCTGGCGGGGCGCTGGCGGGGCCCTCTGCCCCTGCGGGCGCTGGGGCAGAGGGGGCGGCCGTTGCAGCCTCCTGCGCCATCCTCTGCGCCTCTGCCGCCACTGCATCTGCCCGCGCCTGCTGCTGACCTGCTGGATGGTCGCGACGAGCGTCTGCATGGGGCTGATGAGGGCCTGGTTCTCGTTGCCCGAGAGGCGGCTCTGGAACGCATTCAGCTCGCCCAAGAGGGAGTCGATCGATCCGTCAGCCTGTCCCTGGGCCGCTGCTCCTTGATCTGTCGGTTGAGCCGCCTCTGGTGTTGAATGTGATGGCGCCAGCTTCTGGACCACGGCCACCTGTTCCGCGATCGTCTGCTGGCACTCCGAAATTTGGGTCTCCTCGTCCGCAATGAGGGACCTCTTCTCTTCGATCGTTTGCTCCAGGGCGGCGATCTGGTCACGGTACTTGCCTATGTTGGCGTCGTGCTTGCTCATCGCCGTCTGGGCCTTCAGCAACTTCTGGTTGGCCACGACGAGGAGCTGCTGAGGCGTCTTAGAATTATCTCGTTCCTAACGGAGGTGTTCGATCGCCTCCTCCACTTTCTGCTTCGCGATGGTGCAGCCCTCGGTCCCCGTAGCCTTGCCCAAGCTGTCGAGCAACTGCTGGCATCGCGTAATCTGCTGGCCGTGATTCACCCATGGCGGCTCGGACGTGTCGCCACCTCCCGTCATTGGGTCGTCCATGCCAGTCGTCTTGGGCGGTGGCGGGATCTTCGGCGCCGCCGTCTGCCAATGCACTCCACACATCCTGCAGTACGCCAGGCGCAGGTGGTTGCTGGCCGTACACTGCAGGCATGTCCAGTTCTGGGTTGGGGAGGTTGGCGGCTGCGTCCCTTGCTCAGCTGGAGATTTGGACTTCGGGCTGCCCTTGGCGCTCTTGTCCTTGCCCTTGCCCTTTTTCCTCGGAGTAACCAGAGTCCATGACATCTGGGCGTGTGGATTGTGAAAGAAGCCTGAAAGAAAAAACGCCTGCAGCAACACTGGGCTGCAGGGATCGTGCGGGAAAACCGCCTGTCGGTAAAAGGAGACCCCGAGCCCAGGCTGCGGGGCTCTCACCCCCCTTAGAGCCCGAACGGGTTCTAAAAGAGGCTTGAGCCAAAATGGCTACGGACAGTCCCGGCCCTTTCCCCGGGACCAGCTTCTCATCCTGAATCTTTTTGTGGACGGCCCCGAGGCCCAGCGAGGGCTCCCCGAGGCCGCCGCCGGGCAAAAAGCCTCCCGCCGCCACGGCCCAATCAAAAACCTCCCGGCACGGCCGAAGCAGGCCGAACGGCCGATCTGTTTTACGACGCGATCACGTCTACAGTGCGGGCGCGGCCGCCAGAAACCCTTGCAAGAAACCCAACCCTGAAAACCCGCGCGCGAGGTGCACCCCAGGGGAAACCCAGAGCACCCTTGACGTAGCAGCCTCTTCGACGGCTGGGGACATGCACCGCGCAGGTCGCGGAGCGAAGAAACCCGGAGTGCCCTGACGAAAAGTAGACGGTTTCTGTTTGTTTTTGTTGTTTGTGTTTTTGTGTTTGTTTTGTTGATGTTGTTGTTTTTGTTTGTTTTTTTTTTTTTTGTTTTTTTTTTGTTGTGTGTTGTTTTGTTGTGTGTGTGCTTGTTTTTTTCCCACGATGCGCGCTCCCGCTGCAGGACCACAGCCAGGATGGCTCCCCGGGGGCCCCTCTGCCTCTCGGCGGGGGCCGCCCCCCGGAGATGCACCGGGGCGGCCCCTCCGCCGGGGGGGGGGGGCCAGGGGGACGCCCTGCCTGCGCTGCGGGCTGCGGCCTCGTCGTCGACCCCCAGGGTCGAAGCATCGAGGGTCTGTTTGATCGAGATCGTCGTCGTCGCCGCCGTCGTCGTCGTCGTCGTCGTCGTCGTCGTCGTCGTCGTCGTCGTCGTCCTCGTAGCAGTCGTCGTCGTTGTCGTCGTCGTCGTCGTCGTCGTCGTCCTCGTAGCAGTCGTCACCGTCGTCGATCTCGAGTCGTCGTCGTCGTCGTCGTCGTCGTCGTCGTCGTCGTCGTCGTCGTCGTCGTCGTCGTCGTATTCGTCGTCGTCGTCGTCTGCGCTGCTGGCTGCGGGAGGCTGCGTGGGTCGGGCTTGACTCAAAGGGGGCGGGATCGAGCGGGGGGGGGATGCGGGAGGGATCGAGGAGAGGGAGGAGGGATCGAGGGGGAGGGAGGGATCGAGGGGCCGTTGTGTACTTCAGGAGACCGCCCAATATGCGGCATGCAAGGACGACGATTCACGCGGCAACTCAAGAAGGGCAATATCATGTGCACTAATGTGAAGTATCGGTGGCAATACCCTCGGTGCGCAATCATTCGGCCCGAGCCTGTGCGGATGCCAGCGCTCTCAGCTCGGCATACTCTTGCCGCCCCAACCATCAAACTCCCAGCGGTGGAAACATGTGAGACAGGTTACAAAAGTCAGTCGTTGTCATCTAACTTCACCAAGAGTGCGTCTGCAGAGGCTGCCTCGACACATTTCGCAAGTAAATTCTCCTTCGGGATCCCTGACCATAGCAGCCTCCAGTGCACTTTTGCGGACACTGGCACGTTCCGCCTGCATCGAGTCATTAGCCATGTCCTCGGCCGACATCTGTGGAATGCTCTCAGGCTTCACCGAGCCTGTCAGTATTTTTCGACGGAACAGTGTGCTGCGTCCACCCTTCAAGTTGAAGATCCGCCACCGTGCCTTCGACACGCAAAACAGTGCCCCAAAGCTCATGCAGCTCTGCGAGGTAAACGGGTTGTGGTTCTGAAGGGTTCTGTGGGGCCCGAACCCCTGGTTGCCCAGGCGGTCCTGGGCGGCCCTGGGCGATCCTGGGCGCTGCCAGGGTGTCGCCCGAGCCCTTGGGACGCCAGGAGGGCTCCAGAACAAGTCAGGATGACCCTCAGAGGCCCCGAAGACGGCCGAAGAGGATCCATAGTCGTCGAACGATCCGTCCGAGACCGTTCAAGGGGGCCCACCGGACGGCCGAAGATGCCCCCAAGACGTCCCGAAGAGGCCTCCAAAAAGGCAACAATCGCTGATCTTCTGAAGTTCTGCCTGTGTGCAAAACTCTGCGTTTTCGCCTACAGTCAAAAAGCCCTACTAAGGACGCGCGGCAAGGACGCAGGACCCCTGGAAGCCGAAGTCGGGATTTCTTGGGGCGGCGGGCGACGACAACCCCGAGCACGCAGGATCAAGGAAGAGCAGGGACGCAAGGGTACCCTGAGCAAAGTCGCGCGTCCTTTTTTTTGGGGGGGGGGTTGTTGGCCGCAAGACGGCCCCAGAGGCCCCCAGGACGCTCCAAGAGGGGGCCCCGACCGGGGGACCCGAACATGGACCTGTCGAGCACTCGGCCCGGGGAGGCCCCCCAGGAGACCCCGGGAAGCCCCCCCGGAGACAGCCAGGAGCTCCCAGGAGGCCCCCAGGGAAGCCCCACCAGGAGGTCCTCGCCCCGCACGCAGCAGAAGAAGAAGGCCGCAGCCGATCCTACGACTCCTCCTCCTCCTCCTCCTCCTCCTCCTCCTCCCTCTTCCTCCTCCCCCTCCTCCCTCTTCCTCCTCCCCCCTCCTCCCTCTTCCTCCTCCCCCCTCCTTCGACAGAAATGAGACCGGGGTCAATGTAAACGAGCCCCCAAGAAGCTCCCAGGAAGTCCCCAGGCTGCCCCCAGGAGGCCTCCGAGAGCGCCCCCCAAAAGACCCCAAGACACATCTCCCTGAGGACTCCGGCCCGCAACCCAGGCACGGTGGCGGGATAGGCCGAAGGCCACTCGATGACTGACCTGCATTGGTTCAGATACGTTCTTTCAGACTGTGATGCCAGCTGTGTGTAGAGAGCGCCCTCTATCGCGGTCGCTGCCTGTACCGGAGCACTCAACTTGACTGGGTCCATTCCTTCGGACAGCAAGAGCTTTGTTTCTGTCTGCAGGGTCTCAACGAGCTTCTGCCTCACTTTCTCCCGATGTGGAAGCAACCTGCCAACTTCACAGGCTTTGTTTACAGCTGCCATACTCCTCTCCGTATTATTTCTAACGCTGCCCACGGTTGTTCTGTGTACTGGCGCTCCAGTGATGGCACCACTGGTGAAGTGTTCTTGCCTGGCTTGTGCAGATAAGAATGTTGAAGCAGAGGATGCTTTGTGTCTCAACTGCATTTGCGACGGCGTCTGCCCACCATTGCCAACGCTTGCATCGGCAGACAACTCGCGTTTTCGATGCTTGAGCCGCCAACTCTCCAACAGCGAGCTTGCTTTACTACGCACAGACTCTGCTACGAGCACGTCCCTAGAAATCGATCGAACCACTTTGCCGACATCGGTCTCCCTAAGTAAAGTCTTGGACACCGTACCTAAGCATCTCAAGGCTTCCAGCGCGTCCAACAACCTGCATGGCGAGGTAGTGCCAGACAACAAGATGCCCTTCAAACGTTGCACCTCAGACTGCATGGTGTCCACACCGCTCAGGTCCGCGCACGGTGCCCCGTCGTGATGGGGCATGTGTTATGTTACCGCGAACCGTGTGATGCGACACAGTGTGAACCGACTTCGATATTGGCTGCCTGCCTCATCCCGGGCGTTGGTTAAGGGAACGAAAACGGAATAAACGTAAAAACCTTGAGGGCCTCACGGATTTCTTGGATCCGCGCTGGACCCCCCTGCCCGGCCGGGCCGCGCCGGAGGCGCCGCCAGGGGGCCCCAGCGCCGATCCGAGAGACCTGCCGGACCTCCGAGTTTTTATGTTTATGACATTTTCTTCTTTCCCCTACCCAGACATCCGACGTCTTGATTTTTTCGAGACGTGGGTCCCCGACCTCCCGATCACTTCCCCGGGACCGGGTTTTCATCCCGCGTCGTTTTTTGACGGTCCCGGGGCCCGGCGAGGGCCCCGAGAGGCCGAAACCGACGAGAAACCCTCGTCTCGACTTTTTTCGAGACGCCCGAGGTCTGGGCACTGACCGTGGAGTGGTCTGCGCGCGCTCGCGGTGCACGCAGAAGGCTGGCTCGAGCCGGGGCGGCTGCGGAGCCGCAGGCTGCTGGTGCCCGGTGCTGCCCTCGCGGGCTATCCGCCGCCCTCCGTGGTGTTTGCTCTCGGGGGGAAGGGGGCCTTCTAGAACGCCGTAAGGTTCGCTGCTCCCCGGACGCACTCT
>CAUYUJ010008130.1:0-42146 GCA_963575745.1 Prorocentrum cordatum | reverse complement strand
AAACAGGTTATGTGTGTTTGGAGCTTGCCAGTGGCTTATAGAGGGTTCTAATGCTGAGGCTCCAGGGGGCCCTCCTCCATTTTGCTTTGTGCAATCGTTGAGCGATCGAGGACGGGACGTTGAGCATGTGCACTCACCCTCGTGCAAGCGCGAAGCAGAACGCGCACAAGCCACCATGCCGAAATCGAGAGGTGCGAAGGAATTGTGGCTTTCGTGTGCCGATAGGGACCAGGCAGAGGTGCAGCTGCCCTCATCACAAGGATGGTGAAAGCAGACCATGCTGCGAACATGACAAGAATAACAGTAGCATCCATCCGCGGGCAATTGGGACACCCCTTCCACCCAACAAAGACCCAGATTGAAAGCTCTCTCAGCCCACCACTGCTAGTGTTATGTGCAAGGATGCGACCTGCAAGCGCTCCGCCCTTTGCCCTGCTTTGCAAATCCCCGTGCTACACGAGCTACCTCCAGCTCCATGCGGTGACAAAACAGGATGACATGAAAACAAGGTGTGGGGCCCACGTCGGACGCGAGGCTCTTGGTACAGATGATTCAAATGGAGCAACTCAACTTGGTATGTGGAGAACTGAAGATGTGAATGCAGAGAACACTGAGGTATCCGAAGCTTGGTTCTCTGAAGTAGCAGCGTCCTTTGTAGTGAATCGATCGGAGGGTGCCAGCACAGAAATCAACACACCGGAGGGTGCCAGGGTAGTGATCAGCAAGGCGATGCGCTCACGGTGGGATCGCAGAGGAGACTCTGATCGTTAAACGATTTGCATAAGATGCGCATTTCTGCCTGCACGCTCTTCGCGGCGCAGGAGCGACAGCCAGCACCTCTGTCGATGCCGCCTCTCCGGGGAGAGGTTCAGAGCCGCCGCGTGGATCTGCCTGCGCCAACACGCAGCTGCCGCCTGGAAGACAGAGATCTGAGGCGGCGATCATGATGACCATCATGATGGTGACGACGATAGGGGGTGATAGGATACGGTGGGCAAGGCGAGGACGAGGAACAATACAATGACGATGACGACGATGATGATGCCGATTGATGATGACAGCGGTGGTGATCACGACGGCACGGCGACGATTGCTCTTACTAAGACCACACCGATAAGGGCGAAGAGCCGCACTGTCAACCCGCATAGTAAGGTTGAGCGAGTTTCCAAGGTTACCTTTGTATCCTTCCCCCTCCGTCCCATCCTTGGCCGCTTTCGCTGGCCGGGCCCCGCTCGCAAAGTGTCGACACGGCCTTCGAAGGCCCTTGCATCCTTACCGCGCGTCCTTCTTAAAATTGCGGGTTGACTGTAGATGATGGTGATGGTGATGATTCGGAGGGGCGCCAACAATACACCACCATCAGCCCTGGCCAGGTCCATCCTGGGCCCTGGACTGGTATATGGGCCTCCAGGCCTGGGCCAGGAGGCCCTGCACACAAGTCCAGGGCCCAGGATTGGTCTGGCCAGGGCTGGTGGTGGTGTACTGTTTGGAGCTCTCCCAAAGGATGGCCAGCCCCCCCCCCCTCCGAGGGCCGCGACGCCTGGAAAGTGAACACGCCCAAGCGAGCACTCGCCAGGCGCCGCGGCCGGGACCGACGCCGCCGCCAGCCCCTGCGCGTGCGGCACGCGTCGGCTGGCGGCGCCCCGCCCGCGGGGGGCAGCGCAAGGGGGCGGGGGCTTCCTGGAAGGGTGGCGAGGCTTCTGAGAAGGCCGGGGGGCATTGAGGAGCCCGCCCGGTTTCTTGCAGTCGGGCCTCCGACTGAGAATCTCGGGACGGTCGGAATGGGTGAGGAAAGAATGGGTACGACAGCGGACGCTGTCGGTTTTGGGCAGCATCTGTTGCTGGGCATCGTACCCGTTTTTTCGCACCCAGTTCTCGGGCGTTCACAGGGTCCTCCTCCCGAAGAGGTGGGCCAGCGTTTCTTGACCGACCTGCCGGACGGCCGGCCCTGTTCCTGGAGCACGCTCGTCCCAGATCGCGTCGACGCGAAGCATTGGCCCAGGGTTAAGTCGGGCTTGTCTCTCTACAGGGGGGACATTCAAAAATAGTAAAACAAATACTCTGGTGACGATTCTTTTATTATTTTTTGTTTGCAAGCTTTGAGCATTTTTCTAGTATTTTTTATTTTCGTCGAAAATCCCCCCTGTAGGGGGACAGGCCCGACGTAAGCCCAGGGTTGTCTGAAGAACCCTCTGGGAAGCCTGCCCTGGTGTCTCAATGATGCGTTTATGGATCCCCTGCTCTCGGCTGTGTCCGAAGAGGCCGGGCCCTGCGGCCCTGCCTCCCGGGAAGCACATCCGCCTCCGCAGGGGGCCCCCCCCTCCGCGCCACCGCTGTGCGCGCCGCTCCGCTGGGCGCCGGCGGAGGTTCTGGCCGGTTTTTTCGCCACGTCGGTGCTGCTGTGGTCTTGAAGGGAGGTCGGTGGAGTGCGCACGATTTTTTGGAGGCACGCGCGGGGATTCCTGCATCGCCGTTTGACCCACCTTGCGCGCTCGGGGCGCCGAGAAGGGAGGCCTCAGCGCCGACTCACGAAATCCGCGCGGGCCTCCGCAAGTTCACGTTCATGACGTGCTTTCTTCTCCTATGGTCGGTTTTGGGGGGGGGAACGCGCCAGTTTCGGCCAGCCCTGGTGCCCTGGGATCCAAGCCATACCGAGAACAACGCAGGCGTCGAGAATTCGTACCCGCGCAGATCTGTATGCATCATTCGTGCCTGAGTTTCCCAGGAGAGTTATATTCTCGGTGCCGTTCTGCTTATGGTCTTTCAGCAGCCGTTCTTGGGGCGTGCGCGACGGAATATTGTCAGGTTCATGCGCCAGCGGTATGCCCCGTATGCGCGCATGAGTGCACGTGCCTGCGCGTGTGCAAGATCACCTTGCCACGCAACAAAAAAACTGCTCACATGTGCATGTTGCTTGACAATTGTAGCCCCGATTGTGCAGCTGGAGCTGGTGAGCAATGTCAGAATTTGCCGCCGATGATGCACGCCTCGCGCGGCGGGAGTCGAGAGCGAGAGAGAGAGAGAGAGTACACGAGCAGGATGAGGGTGAGATGCGGAGGATCAGTCTCAAGGCATTTTGGACAGAAAATTGAGCAGAATAGCGAACAGTGTCGAGTCATCCAGCTACACATGGCCAAACATACAGTCAACGCGCTGGAGTACAGAGCACTCTTGGGCCAGAAGGAGCTCGAGGTTTCTTCGTTTGGTCCTTCAGCTCTCCCTCGGGGCAAGACTCGGACTGACCATGGCAAGAGAGGGGGCTTCGCTCCTTGTTGAAGGTTGCTTGTAGCAAGACTTCGACTGCACCTTCCTGTCCACACTCGGTTGCATAACTGCTCCGTGTTGGTGCGTCCGGCTGAATATGCTACCCGTGGGCCTTTGGCACATGTCCACCCCGTCCGCCAACTGCTTGTAATGAGCTCCCCCTGCACACTGCCACCAGATTAGAGGCCCACCCCCTTCTGCCCATTCGGGCACGCAGCCGCGCGCGCTCACGGCGCGCACATACTCAGCCCACCTGCCGTCCCTCCCTCCTTCCCTCCTTCCCTCTATGCCAACCTTAGGTCTGTCTCGCGCGACACAGTAGCTGGAAGAATCCGTAGGCAATGGCCTCACCCACCCAGTCTTAGCCAGGGCCGGCCGCTTGTCTGCCAGTGGTGGTCCTTCGTTCCTCCTCTCCTCCCTCGCCGCCGCGCCGCCCCGCCGCGAGCGCCTCCCCGCCGCGACGCGCAGGGCCAGGCTCGCGATCAAGAGCGAGCCGGGGCCCCAGCGCCCGGGCGCGGCTCCTTGCGCCTGGACGACGGCGGCGGCAGCAGAGCCCACGGCGGCGACGACGACGGCCAGCGGCGGCGGCCACGCCCCCCGCCGCGGCGCGGCGCTGGGCCCGCCTTGTGGCCGCCGCCGAGGCGGCGCGTCGCTCGCTGAAGGGTCGCGGGCGGCGCTTCGGCTCGCGGCGTGCCAGCGCGCGTCCCTTGCGAAGACCTCCCAGGAGTTGCCTCCTCCCCTCCTCCTCCTCTCCTCCCCTCTCCTCTCCTCCTCCTCCTCCTCCTCCTCCTTCTCCTCCTTCTCCTCCTTCTCTGGTCGGAGTGGCGGCGCCCGCTCGCTGAAGGGTCGCTGCTGGCGATTCGGCGCGGATCGCCCGCGGCGGCCCGCTGCCGCCGCCCTGGGACCGGGGCGCGCTTCGAGGGAGGGCGCCTCTGGGTCGCGCTTCTGTGCAGGCGATGGTGCGAGGGCCGAGGTCCACGGGATCGAGGGGCCTCCTGGGAGTCCCTCGCGGCCACGGCTGCACGCAGGTCGTGCGACTCGCCGGTATGGACTCGGGGAGTGGCCTGGGGACCGAGGTTTCGGGCGGAGTCGGGCTGCCTCGTGCGTCTGCGTCCTCGCAAATTGTTTCGCCTGGGCGTCCGGTCTGGGCCCGAGGTCGTCGACGCCTACGTTCCCTGGTTGAGGCGGAGCTGGAGGGGGAGGAAGAGGAGGAGGAGGAGGAGGAGGAGGGGCAGGACGATAAGGAGGAGCAGAGGGAAGGATGAGGAGGCAGATGGGAAAAATACCGAGGATGAAGATGAGGACGAGGGTGAGGAGGACGACGAGGACGGCGCCGAGGACGAGGACGAGAACGACGACGAGGACAAAGATGACGAGGACGATGTGGGCGTTTGGGAGGGGGATGACGCCGGAGACTGCGGCGACGACGTCAGCGATGACGATAACGCGGAGGACGGCGACGAAGATGAGGACGACGCTTGTGACGACGTCGGCGACGACGACGAGGACGGCGACTGCAAACACGACAACGACGATAACGAGGATCACGATGGCAACGACGACGAGGACGCCGAGCTCGGCCAGCTGCACCTCGCCGGCCTGGATGCGGGCCGGCGGCGCTTCTGTTGTCGTCGCTTCGGTGCCGCTTTTGCTTTGCTGTCCTGTCCCTCGTCCTCGTCGTCCTCCCCGTCGTCGTTGCCGTCAGCGCCGGCGCCGTCGCCGCCGTCGCCGTCGTCGCCGTCGTCGTCGTCGTCGTCGTCGTCGTGGTCGTCGTTCGTCGTCGTCGTCGGCCGAGGGCGCGCACGTGGGTGGCGATCTGTGCGCCCCGCCGCCGCCCCGCGCCCGGCCGGCGCCGCCGGCGTTGCCGTCGTCGAGGGCGCGGGGAGCGGCCACCCGCGAGAGTGACCTCTCGCCGCAGTCGCCCTTGGTGCGGGCTCACAGGGGTCCTCCCAGTACTGGCCCGTGCACTTGTCCAGTCATCGCAGATGGGATCCGAGACGATGGGGTCAGAGGATCGCGCCGCATCGCCGATGTGTCGGCGATGCGGCTTGATGCGGAGCCAGACTTTCGCCATGCCGACTGCGCCAATGCACCGTCTACATCGCCGGTGCATCGCCACTGCATCGCCGATGCATCGGCGATGCGGCGCGATCCTTCGACCCCATCTACTCCGACCCCATCTAGGAGGCCTCTAGCTTGGTTTTGCCTTCCCCGCGGCCCTCTGAAGCCGCGCACCAAAGGTCACCCTTGCCTAGGGTCACTCTTGCGTGTAGCCGAGGGGGAGGCGGAGGGGGAGGGGGAGGAGGGCGTCTTTTCCTCCCTCTCTCTCCTCCTTCTGCGCCTATTGTCCTACCTGCTACTCAATGACCCTACAAGCCAGCGATGACCTTCGCCAGGGGTGCTGGTTCGATCAACCCTCCCAGGGCCGACAGGCCCTCGGGGGGGATGGCTACGCTGGGCGACATTGTCGTCAGTGTGTCAGTGGTTCGTGGGCTTCAGGGGGGGACGGACAGTGGGGGCGTAAGCGCGTGCGCGCGCGACAGACCCGCGCCACGGCCTTGCAGAAGGAGGAGTGAGGAGTGCGGAAATGTGGTGATGGCGACGATGACGATTGTGGTGGTGGCGAAGGTGATGGTGATGACGACGGCTGAGGATCAGAGTTGTGGAGATTGAGTGTCATGGTGAGGATGATGATGCTGCTGATGAGGATGATGATCGCGACAGCGATGCTTCTGATGGTGATGATGATGATACGGATGATGATTATGATGATGTTGATCAGGATGCTGGGAACACGGAGCAACGGGAGAACGCGAGAGAAGGTGAAAGAGGGAGGGTGGAGGGCGGAGGGATGAAATGATTGTGGTGATGGTGGCGTATGGCGCTAACGACGACGATGATGTGTGGTGGTTCGGAACGATGAGGATGATTATGTTGATGATGGCGATGAGCATCACAGCTATAATGTTGGTGTTGATGTTGCTGCTGGCGATGTTGCAATGGATCGTTTATTGATCAGTCGTGAGGATACGGTTGATGATGACACTGATGATTATGATGTGGATGGCGGGGGTGATCACGACCACGACGATGCCGATGACGTCGCCGGCGGCGACGACGATGATGCTGATGCTGATGGTAGAAATGGCAATGTGGTGATTCTTGTTATCATGATGAGGATGGTGTTGACGTCGACGATGATGATTACTGTGGTAGTGGCTGGGGATCTGATGATGATGATGCTGCTGGTAATGATAATTTTCATGGCGACGATGCTCCCTTTGGTACTCTTGATGCCGGGGTCGTTGCTGCTGTCAACGATATTGAATTTTCGGACGCTGTTTGGATGATGCGGTTGATGGTGTTGGTGATGATTCTGATTGTGTTGATGGTAGCTACGGTGATTGGAGGCGATCTGGCAACGATGGCGGCGAATCTGATGGTGGTAATGGTGATGGTGCTGACCATGCTGAAGATGACGATGGCGATCCTGATGACATGATGTTGCTGAATCTGTCAATACTGATGATGATGGTCATGATGCTGTTGCTGCTGATGGTGGTGGCGATGGTGGCAGCGTCGGGTGACGATGCTCATTTTTGTGGCAGTGGCGCCGGTGACGGTGGTGATGACGACGATAATGGGAAGCGGTGCGAGGCGGAGGAACGAAGTTATAGGAAGGGTAGGAATTGATAGAGGAGGAGCCTGAGGAGGAGCTTAATGAGCAGGAAGAGATGGACATTTGATGCGAAAGAGAAGAAGGATGAGGGGGCGAAGGAACAGAGGTGATGAACAGAGGTCTTGCTGCAAAGCGGAGGAGTAGGGCTTGGAGGAAAAGTATCTCGTGGCCTTAAGCTCATGCTGCCACCGTGCTTGAGTCGTTGACCAGAGGCTTCCGACTCGCACTGTGGGCTCACATGGGGGGTTCTCCCAGAGGCCTCCTGGGAGTTTCCTTGGGTCGCTTCGCGGGAACGAACACCATACACAACTGGCGGTACTCGATGAGTTTAGCCTCTTCGGCTGGCCTTCGGGACTTCCAAGGCGGCCCAATTAGTCCCCAAGAGATGGCCCGCGCGGGCCTCTGAAACCACCGTAGGGAGCTCTCGATGTTTAGACCTCCAGATGCGCTCTTGAGGCCTTTCTAACACTAACAGAGTGCGCGGGATCCCCTGGAGCGCACGCGAGCGCTTGGGAGCGCCCGTGACTCGGGGGACGTGGTCCCCTACCTAGATCCAAACTGCGAATATTGGGCTGGAGCAGATGGGGTCGGAGAGTCGCGCCGCATCGCCGACGCATCGCCGATACAGCGCGATCTGGAGCCCGTTGTTCGCCTCATGCCGCCGTCGCCGATGCATCGACGATGCGGCGTGAAACTCCAACCCCATTCGTTTCGTCCCCATTTGGCAGGCCTCCACTACAGAGCGCTCGCAACATGCAAACAGACACTTCCGAGGCTTGGGGTGCAAAGGGGGCCTGGTAGATTTCAGCCCCGACGTCTTTCTGTATTTTGCAAGCTTGCATATCTCTCTCTCTCTATATCCCACCCCCACTCTTTCTTATATTCTCCCTTGCTTCCACCTCCTGTTTTCCTATTATCTCTCTCGCTCTCTCGTTTGTTTTCTCTCTCTCGCTCTCCCTCTCTCTGCCTGTATGGCGTTCGGATTGCTTTTCATCTGTTTGTGGGGGGGGGACGTTTCATCTGATTCCGTTGAGTGTCGGTGCCACGCATAGTTTCCCCTCGCGCGAGGTTGCGAACATGTTCTGCTTGGGGGGGGGGGGGGGGAATCTGGCCCCGGGGGGAAGGCACGGGGGGGAGCGGCCTCTCCGATCTCGGGAAAGTTCCTCGGCTCTGAATAGTTCTGGGATCCAGCTGTTTTGTTGTTGTTGTTTTTGAATATTTCCATCGGGGCCCAGCCCCTTGTGCGAGGAGGCGGCGCCAGGGACCGTCGACAGGCGGCCTGTGCACGGGCGGGACGCCAATCTCCGTAGTTATCACCTTCTCCTCCTTCCTGTTTGCGTCCTCCGCCCGTTCCTCCTCCTCCTCCTCCTCCTCCTCCTCCTCCTCCTCCTCCCGTTCCTCCTCCTGTTCCTCCTGCTCCTCCCCCAAAATTATCATTCCCCTCCATCTTTAGGGGGGGGGTCCTTACTAAGGGTCCTCACACTCAGGGTTCCTTCTTCATGAAATTTGAGGAATTCTTGACGCTTCGCGAATCCCCACCAGCCCATCCTACACCAGGCACTCGAACGAAGAGCGCCGATGATCGGCAGCTGTTCTCCTCCCCTGTTCCTCCTTCTCCTCCGCCTTCTCCTCCTCCTCCCTCCTCTCCTCCTCCTCCTCCTCCTCCTCCTCCTCCTCCTCCTCCTCCTCCTCCTCCTCCTCCTCCTCCGCCTCTTCCTCCTCCCTGGTGGCGTATTGGAAGTGTCTTCGAACGTTTTGGTGGGCTCTTGGGCCTTGCGGGCGGGCGGGCGGCGCTCCGCCCGCCCGCGCGCACGGCCCAAGAGGGGGTCCAAGACGTCTCTCGGAGCCATCTTGGAGGAGATCGATCAACGAAGGGGGGTTCCTAAATTTCAGCCCCCCCCTCAGGAGCCACGATCCTCGTGAGGGGTGTCGAATTTTAGCCTTCCCAGGGGTCGATCTTGGACGCTCTGACCGATCGCGGCCCCCCCTGTCCAGGTCAGTGGCGAGGGGGTAGGGGGAGGGGTAAACCCCTCCCCGAAGGGGAAGAAGGAGGGGTGGAAGAGGAAACGCTCTAAACCACCGACGCCCAGAGGGCTGGTGGGATTCTTGAATAATGATTCTTTAGATCGGATTCCAAGCTTGGGATTCCTTGGCAAGGACTCCTTAAGGGGGCTTTGCGCAAGGATTCGTTGATATGGACGCCAGGCGAAGGAGCCCTTGCGAACGATCCTTGGCCAAGGATCCCTCACCACAGATTTTGTATTACAATTTCCCCATTCAACATTCTTGATTATCCAGACGAAAGAGGTGCATGGACAATTGTATGTGACACGGGTTCCGCTTCAAAGGCACCTGATTGATGATCCCACGGCTTGGATTTTTCACTGCGGACCCCTAGCCGGGATTCCTTATCAAGAATTCTTGTCGGCGGTTTCGCATCAAGATTCCGTATTGTGCAATCTTCAGGAAGGGCTCTCGACAACAAGGGCCCTTACTAAAGATCCATTCCTGCCGAGTCCTTATTAAGGCTTCCATACCGTATTAAGGCTTCCATACCGATGACGCCGCACGAAGAATTTACGGGTGAAGAGTCTTGAGTATTGATTCGGCACTCAGAAATGTTTGTGTCTTTTTCCTTGTCGAAGACCCATTTTAAGACAAGGATTCTTTATGAAGGCTTCCCCACTTTGGATTCCTGTGTCAGGGCCCTTGCCAAGGATTCCCTACTTCTGGTTCTTGTCGAAGAGTTCCATATGCAAGAATCCACATTTCTTTCTTGCCCAGGAACGTTTCTGATTATTGTTCACACAGGGTTCTTTATACAAGAGTTCTTCCGAAGGATTCGATGGGCCAATTTATTGCGCAGTATTCCCTGCAAGAGGGTTCCCGACCAAGGTCTTCTTCATGCGGGTTCCCCGACCAATATTTCCGCATTTAGAAAACCATGCGAAGGGTTCCCTAATTCGGATTTTTCAAGTCTTCTCACTCGGGCATCCTTAGTGATGGCCCTTGGTGAGGAATCCCGGTTGGGGATCTCTTTCTCGCGATTCCTGCCGCAGAATTCTTTCCGAAGGACTCCTCCATGATGATTGTTTACCAAGGATTCCCCAGTAAAGACGCCAGATTCGGGTTTCCTCACTGTGGATGCCTCATCAAGCATTCCTGGCTAAGCACGAAGAGCCCCTGAGAAGAGGATTATGAAAGCAGGGTTCCCCGGCGCGGATTCCTTACTAAGGGTTCCTTAGTAAGGATTCCCCGTTGAGCCTGCCACGAGAAGGACCCCGAAAACATTGCCCATTGATGAGGGCTCCTTTTCGTTGGTTCCTTACTGAGCCGTGCTTACACGTAAGTCATTATTGAAGATCCATCGCTCGGGATTCCTTGCGAAGGCCCCCCCCCCTCAATGACTCCTCAGTGCGAATTCATTGCCAGTGGCCCCCCTGCGGGCCCCGTGCTCCGGATGTCTTACAACGCCTTCCATGCCGAGGATGTCTTCTCACAGTTGCGCGCGATATAATTTACGTGTCCGAGCTTCAGAACGCAGCGGGCAAGTCCAGGGGGGCCAGCGGAAAGGCGAACGAGGGGGGGGGGGGGGGGGGGGGGCGAGGGGCTGGGCCCAGGGCAACGGCAGGGGGAGGGCGGGGCCCAGGGCCAGGCCACGGGGCCCGGTGGGCCAGGGGAGAGCCAGGGGGGGAGGGCGAGGGGGCTGGGCCCCCGGCATAGGAAGGGGGGGGGGGGGGGGCTGGGTTAGGGCAGAAGGGGCCCAGGGGGGGGCGCGGGGGGGCGCGAACGACGACGAAGGGGCGACGACGAGAACAAATGAAGCACGCACGAACGACGACGAAAATGCCGCGATCCGGGGGGGGGTTCGACGAACGGAAGGCCGGGGGGGTGGGCGGGGAATGCTGGGCCCAGGGGGCGGGTTATGGGGGGCCGAGGGAGGGGGGGCGAGGGGGGCGGGGGGGGCCGGGCCCAGAGCTACGCCAGGGGCGGCCAGGGGGGGGACAGACGAACGAACGGCGACGACGACGAAAATGAAGAGGTCCGAATTCTAGAACATAGCTGCGCAAGCGCATAAAATGATCGGATCGGAATGGGGGCCGGCGCCGCGCCGCGCCGCGAGAGCGCGGCCGGGGGGGGCGCGCTGGCTGGCGGGGGAAGGGCGCGGAGAGCGCGCATGGGCTGCAGGGGGCGGAGCGGGCGCTGCCGCGCCGCGCCAGGGTGTAATTTCAAGGGGGGGGGGGGGGAGGTGCGAAATTAAACGGTCGGGGCGGAGGGGGCGCTCGGCCGCCGGGAACGCGCGGCGAGGACAAGGCGGCCGTCGGGGGCAGAGCTGGGGGCGAGGAGCGCGGGGGGGGGGGGGGGGGCGACGCGAAATAGAACGGTCAGGGCAGGCTAATTAAGGCAGAAGGGCGGCGCCGGGGGGGGGCGCGACCCGGCGCGGAATGAAGTGATCGAGGCGCAGGAGGCGTTTGGCGGGGTTTCCACTGGGCCGCGGGGGCCGTCGTGGAGGGAGCGCGACGCGACGCGGAATGAGGCGGTCGGGGCGGCGGGGGCAGTGGGTGGAGGTTTCGTTGGGCCGATGGGAACGCTGGGGGGAGAGGGCGGGCGCGGGGGGGGGGTGCGCAACGCGGCGTAAAGTGGTCGGGGCGGAAGGTGGCATTCGGCGGGGTGGCTCCGCCGGGCGCTGGGAACGCTGGGAGGGGGGGGGGGGGGGGGGCGGTTGGGGGGGGGCGCGACGCGACGCGGAATGCAGTTTCGGAGCTCTGAACACCCGCGCAAGATAATCAATTGGTCGGGGCGAGGGGGCGGCGCGACGCCGAGAGCACTGGGCTGCCGGGGGGGGGGAGGGGGGGGCGAGAGCGCGCGATGGGGTGGGGGCGATGGCGTCGCGACGACGCGGAATGAGTTGCCGCGGCGGAGGGGGCCACTGCGCGACGCCGAAGAGCATTGGGCCGCTTGGGGGAGGGGCGGGTGCCTTGCGATGGAGCGGCGCGACGGCGCCGAGATGCAGTGGCCGCGGACTGAGGAGCGGCACGCTGGGCTACTGGGGTGGGGGGGTGGGAGGGGCGAGGGCGGCGCGACGGGCGGAGGTGAGGGGCGGCGCGACTACGCCGAGGGGGGGGCGCGCTGGGCGCCGGGAATGGGGCGCGGGGGGGGGGGGGGGGGCGAGGGCGGCGCGGCGCGGGGGGGCAGTGCGACGACGCCGACGTAAATTTGTCGCGGGAGAGGGGGGGCGGTGCGCTGGGTTGCTGGGGGGGGGGCGCGGGGGGCGCGGGGCAGGGGGGGCGGGGGCGGCGCGGCGGCTGGCAGTGCGACGACGCCGAAATAAAGTTGCCACGGCAGAAGGGCGGCGCGCTGAGGCTGCTGGGAAAGGGGGGGCGGGGGGCGGGCAGGGCGGGCGGGGGGTGGGGCGGCGCGCGAGGGCCGAACTAACGCGGTCGCGGCGGAGGGGGCGACGCGCGGGGCCGCGGGGAAGGGGGGGGCGGGGGGGCGCGAGCGCGGCGCGGCGGCGGGGGCGGGGGCGGGGGCGGCGCGACGACGCTGAAAGAAGCGATCGCGGCAGAGGGGGGCGGCGCGCTGGGCCGCCGAGGACGGCGGGGCGGGGGTGGGGCGAGGGCGGCGCGACGGAGGGGGGGGCGCGGCGCGACGATGCCGAAATAAAGTGATCGCGGCGGAGGGGGCAGTGCGCTGGGAGGCGGGGGGGGAGGGCGCGGGGGTGGGCGAGGGCGGTGCGACGACGCCGAAATAAAATGGTCGCGGCGGAGGGGGCGGTGCGCCGGGCTGCTTGGGGGGGGGCGCGGGGGGGTGGGCGGGGTTATGCGGCGAGCGCTGCTGGGCAGCGCCGGGGCGAGGGCGGCGCGGCGACGCCGGCGAAAATTTTGTCAAAATCGACCTGGCTCACTTTCCACCTCGAGCCGAATTCGAGGCGGCGCGGCGGCTGATGCAGGATGCGGATCCCCTAGGGGCAGCAGCAGCGGCGTCGGCAGCAGCAGCAGCAGCAGCGCGGGCGGGAGGGGGCGCCGAATCGGAGTGCGAGGGGCAACTCAGGGCGCAGGCGGAGCAGGGGGGGCGGGGCGACGGCGCCAGTGCGAAGCCCGATGCGGGCCTGTAGTCCGAATCTGCTCAGCCCGCGTTCGTCTTCCTCCTCCACCTCCTCTTCCTCCTCCTTTTCTCCGCAGAAGACATCTGTGCGCAGTGCCATGGAAGAACACATGGGGCATTTTTCATAGATGCCGATGTGCGAAAGAGCATTGAGGAGGATTTGGAAACGACATGCGCTTCAATTCGCATCATTGGAAATCCTCGCGGCCCCTGTCGGTTCTGCGGCGGAGGTTTCAGGCGGATTTTCCAGAGAGCCCCCGCCGCACATGGCGCCCGCTTGGTACGGTGCATGGTTTTTGGTGTCTTTTGCAGGGCGAAAGCTTAGCGCCGTACCGCGCCTGGTTTTCATCGACGGCCTCAGAGTCTGCTGTCGTGTTCTCTCGTCGACCTATTTGGGTCGAGCGGTTGGCGTTCGCACGTTCGTTGGGCTCGCAGAGTGGCGCGCCAGCGCAGTCGGCATTCGACGACGCCAGGGGGGCTCTTCGAAATTTCGAGGCTCGGTGCCGTGATCAAATATCGTCCGCGTATTTTCCCCCATCCTCGCCCTCCCCCTCGCCCTCCCCCCCCCCGTGAAGTGCTCGGCTACGCGCCATATTGAACGCGGTCTTGCCGAGGCGGCCTCTGGCGCGCGGGGTTGCTGTGCGGCAGAGCGGGGGGGGCCCGATCCGATCGCGCGGGCCGCCGCTGTCTGCGCCGCGCGCGCCGAGGGCACGCCGCGCGCCAAAGGCCCCCCCCCCCCCCCGGCCCCCCGCGATCGAGAGATTGCCAGGAGGGGGGGGGGGATGGGGCCCTCCACGCCGCCGCGCCGCGCAGCCCGGCGCCGTTTGCGACGGCCCCGGCGCGTGCCACTCGCAGCGGATGGCGCCATGTGCGGGCTCTTCGCTGCGAGTGATTGGGCATAGCCCGATGTGGGCGAGCGGGCTCCGCTCGCGGGAGATGCTGCATCGCGCGAAGACTCGCGATGCGGTCTTGTTGCGCGGCGCGCGGGCGGTCCGTCGCGAAGTGGGCGGAGTTCTTGGGGGTCAGACGGCGGGCAGGATTATTTTGGAGGCAGTGCGCCAGCCAGAAGCTCTCGCGACGACGGCCGCAGGCCGTGCTGTTAGTCTGCGGGCGGGCTACAATGACTGACATGTTCGTCAGGCCTGGTGCCCCTCACCTGGGCTGGCAGGGCGGGGCCTCGCAGTTCGGGTTAAGAGAGGCGCCGTCGACGTTGCCTGCGGCGTGCTCTATTACCCTCCGCAGCCGCGGACGCACAAGGATAATGGTGTTAATCAAGAGACGGTCACGGCTCTCACCCGATGGTGGAGATCAGTAGTTCAGATGCGACCGCGCCGCACGATGCCGGCGTTCTATTCGGAACTCAACGACGGGCTTGGCGCCCAGGGCATGGCTGGGCAATGGGCGGACCCCCCAAGCACTACATGGCCCGACGCGGACTCGAAATAAGACGAAGTGGAGCGGGCGAGTCGGTGCGGCGCCTACTGGAGGAACAGCGGCTCGCGTCGGCGACCTCGCGCAGCCCCTACGCGCGCACGTGCTGGTCGCCAACCTTACCTTCGCGCGGTAGCATGATAGACTACTGGTTCTCACCAGTCGGATGGCTAGAACGACTGCCCCTCATCGGGTGCGGAGAAGAATTAGTTTCTACGCGCTGTCTTGGCGCAGCTGGCAGGAAACGAAGAACATCTACGAGAGCTGGTCACCCGCAACTCACCTGATGCGCTCTGGGAATCCATGGGGAGATCATGACCATTGCGGGGGCGACAGGTTTTGCTCGGTCACCACAGGCGCCGCGGACTGGATATTGCGCAGAACGGCGCCGTCTGCTGGAACAACGCGCTGCGCTGCGACGGGCGCGGGGGCGGGGGCGCCAGGGGCACTTCAACTTAGATGAGATCGAGCTCCAGCTGGAGGGCCTCTCCATGCAGCTGCAGGAGCAGAGGAAACGCTCCGTGCTCGCCGCGCGTGAACTTCTGGGACAAGTCCGAGATGCCTGGCGCAGACGCCGCATGCAGGAGGCGGCTCGCCTATCGCGACAAACTGCTAGATGTCGGTTTGGTGCTCGTCATCGTGATGGCGGCGGGTTGGGGGTCACCGCTTTCGGCGACGCCGAGTGGTCGGCGGTCTGGCAGCTCGAGGGAGGACGCGGAGGCATGGGGGTCACTGAACTTCAATGGGGTGATTGGCGACGACGGTGGGATTAATTACCCCCTTTCCAGAGCTGCCTCCTTGGTAATTGAGTGAGCGCACTTGCAAGGCCTCGGAGGGCCGCGCCGAGCTGATCCCATCTGTTCGCAAGACCACCAAACGACGAGCGGTGCCAGATGGCGCTGCTCCTGCAGAGATCTGGGGCTCGGTTGTCTCTTTCGATAAGGCGACTAAGGAAGGGGCACCGTGGACTTGGATGCGAGACTGGTAAGGCGCATGTAGGTTTATTTGAAGAAGTGATGGTGCTGGGAGTTTCTGGTGCGCCGCCATAACGCGGCGCCGCTGCGCCGGTCCCGAAGCATGGGACATGGCCTCGCCAAAGGCAACTCGATGCAGGGGGCGCTGGGCAAGAGGGCCACTCGCACTTTGCCTTCTGTAAGCAAAGGTTTTTTTCGCCGAGCGCCTGGGTGTTAGGGCGCCGCTGGAGGCCCAGGGATTTGCCCGACGCGAGCGCAGAGATGGGGGCCATTTTGGTCACCCAAGTTTTGTCGCGGAGGCTGCGCCAGTCGAAGGTCAGCTTCGCCATCGCGATGAAGGATCTCCCCGCTGCGTTTGGCAGTGATTCCTGGGCGGCAGTCGACGCGACAGTAGAGATTTGCGCCAAGCCTGTGGACTTGGACCTGTGCGAGAGCCACTACCTCGACGGGGCCATCGAAATGGGGGAGGGGGGGGGGCGGCGCGTTCTACGCGAAGCCGCACAAGGGGGGCATCATGGGCGATCCGTTCATTGTCAATGCCTTCGTGGACTCCTTCCAGCGCCCTTCCCAGCATTGGCCGGCCGCGATGCGGATGCGGTCAGGGCTTACACTTTTGAAAGGAGCGCTACCAGACGATGGCGAAGTGGACCTTTCACATTGTTCATTCGCTGATGATCTACACCGTATTTTACTCTTCGAGGTTGGCAGTGACATGTTTGAGGTTCAGTCCCAGTTACAGAAGTCAGATGATGTGCTGGACGCGGCCCTGGCGATGGCTGGAATGAACCAGAATCGGGGCGGGCAGGTCACCAGTTTCTTCTTCAGCGGCCCCGGCGGGCAACCGCGTGCAAACAGCGCCTAGGGCGCGAGGGCCGCGCGGCTGGACAGGTCCTGGATGTCGCGCGTTATCTGGGCCCCGCGGCGCCGCCGATGCAGACTGCGAGTCGCGAGTTGGACAGGCGAATTTCGGCCACGAGTGCAATTTTTCATGGCCTGAGAGGTGCGCGGTCGCTGCGAATGCCGAGGCGATGGAAGCGCGCGCTGCTTCTTTCTCTTCTACAGACCGCGATGCTCTCAGCCATGGAGTGCTTCTGCTTGAGTTCATGCCAATATGCTCGCACGGATGGCCATATTGCAATGAGCGGCTCGGCGTCTTGCGCACTGGCGAGTGGCCCCCTGCGCAGTCGAGCTTCGCGCTCGCCGACTGACCTGGGACCGGGCTTGGGCACGTCACCCGCAGAGACACAAGCAGACTTGGGCCGTGTTGTTCTCGCTCTTGGAGTTCGAATAGGAGGATCGCGAACCCTGTTCGCTCGAACGTGGGCTAACCCCACAGGCCTCCCCATGGTTGCTCCAGATGAGGTCGGGCCTCCAGGCTGCTGCTGCTGCTACGCTTGATCATGGGGGCCCGTTTCTTGCGTTGGCTCACTCCCCCTGGGAACTGATGGACGCGGAGGAGGAGGATATGATTCGTGAGTCTCTCGCCCTGGACTTCGCCGAATATCGAGCCTCGCACTGCACTTGCCAGGTCGCCCCGCCGGGGCTCGCGGAGGAGGTCGAGGTGGATAGGGAGGTGGACATGCTGTTCGAGAGGTGTCACATGCGCGCGCGTCGCAGAGGGGGCGGAGCGCGGGGCGACATTCGAGGCGAGGGGGGCACTTGCCGCGCATCTTCGACACAGGCACCGCATACGTAATACCGCGCATATCCTTACGCCGTCGAGCGCATGCATCACGTGTAACAGGACATGCGCGACACAGGTTACTGCTAGCAGACATCTTCAGAGCGCCCTACTCAGAGGTCGTTCGTGATCCACGGGGCGATGTCTCCAATGCGCCTTTCTTTGTGCCAGATAGTACGGAATGCCCCATTTGCACACTTCACGGAGCCGATAATGACGGTTTGCGTTTGCACCTCCAGTCGAATTTGCGATTGTCGGTCAAGCGATTTCGAGCTCGTGCTGCCAGACTCCCACCCGGCCTACGCAGTCATGTCGGCGCCGACTTTTCCTGCGCGGATGGTGGTTTCGAAGCGCGGCGCCCAGGGGTCGGCGGGGGTCCGCCCAAATCGAAGGCCACAAAGAAAGACGACATGGAGCAGATATATCAGGCCTTGGCGAGGCTCGTAGTGGGCATGGAGAGGCGCGCGGCGACGCTAGAGTCGAGCGTCTATCGCAGCTTTTTCGTGGAGGAAGGGAACGGCGCACTCGGTCAGGCGCGCGTTGACGCAAGCAAGAACTGAGACAACGCAAGCAAAGATATGAAAGAGCTCCTGAAGGAGGGGGCCAAGGCCGACTGGAAGTCCAGATGCCCCCCGCACGCGGCGCTCTTCATCCGCGCCATCAGGCGCGCCATCGGGGCCAGCCACCCGCGCGAGCGCGGCCGCGCGGCCCCCTTTTCCGAGTTCTGGGCGGAGGTGGTAGAGAAGCAGACGCCTCAGCAGCTCGGTTTCCTGGTGCTCAACTGCAGCTGCAAGGGGGCGCGGGCGCTGAAGGACGGGCGGGGGCCAGGGGATGGACCTGGAGCGCAAGGGCGTTCTCGCCATCAACGTGAATGTGCAGGACCTCCCTGCAGCCATGGCTCTCCGGCCCATTCTGCAGGAGTATCGCAAGGGCGTGGAGAAGACAGAACAGATTCCTGGACCAGCCCCGCGGGGGCCGACGGAGCGTTGGGCGGCGTCGCAGACCGGGCGATGAGTGGGGAGGAGTTCCGATGGAAGTGCGACGGTTGGTGGGCAGACGCAGCGTGGGAGTTCGACAATCTTTAGTTCGGCGCCGACGTTGACTCCTGAATATATAGGGGCTCTCGCCACTCGCCGCTTAGCCGTCCCTGCCAACTCGATGCCAGCCAACCCGGAGAGACTTCAGAGCCTCATTCGACAGTGTCGCGTTTCCAGAAACATTTTCGTACACCTATCCAGATCCTTGCTTACAACAGGTTCCTGTGATGGTGCACCCACGTGCGGTGCAGACTAAGGGAAAGGGAAGGGTCCTCGGCCGCGGAGTGGGGAGTGGTCGGGGAAGGAGTTCGCATGTCAACCCGCCTTCAGACAGACCTGATCTTGATTCTCCCGTTTCTGAGCCTTCCCCCCGCTCCAAATCCCGAGCCACAGGCAGATGAAGCCTACGCTCGACCGATCAGGTTCGTTCGAGAAGGTGCGGAGGTTTAGAGCTGGTCCCCAGTTTGGTTCCCTCCCCAAGGCGGCGCGCCAAATGTGGAGGTCCGCCGAGTAGGGGGCAGCGCGGGCGGCGTTCGACAGGCCGTCTGCGAAACCGATTGGCCATCTAGCTGCAGAAGCAGCGCGCAGAGCTTTCGAATGTCGCCCAGTCCAGACGAGGAACTCCATTGCGTATAGATTCGATTATCCTCCTCTTCCCTTTCCTCTTCACCCTCCTCCTCCTGCCCCTCCTCCTCCTCCTCCTCCTCCTCCTCCTCCTCCTCCTCCTCCCTTTCGTTTTCCTCCTCCGCCTCCTCCTCCTCCGTTTCGTCTTTCTCCTCTTCCTCCTTCTCTTCTTGCGCCCGGGGCCACCCTGGCATGCAGCCGCCGTGCTCACCCGAAGGGGGAAGACGTGATGATCGGCCAGGGTAGCGCACGTTACAGTAGGCGTCACAAGTGCACTCGTCGAGTGGAGCGGGGATCCGTCGTCTTGACTGTCTTGTGGCGTTGGTCTTGGCTGTCTCGTGGCCAGGGCAAGGGGACCCTGATTTCCTTGGTCCGTTCCCGGCGAGACAAAAGGAGGAAAAGGAGGAGGAGGAGGAGGAGGAGGACGAGGAGGGAGGGAAAAACTGAGAGAAGGATGGTGAGGAGGAGGAGGAGGAGGAGGAGGTGAGGAACGAGGAGGAGAAAAGAGGAGGGATGAGGGGAGAGAGGAGACGAGTAGTTGGAGGAGGAAAAGTAGAAAGAGGGAGATGGGAGAACGAGGCAGGAGGAGCTTCGGAAGAAAATGACGGCGCCCCACGGAAACAATAAAACAGCAACCCGAAACAGTCTCAGTGGATCCGCCGCAGGGCGCGCAGCACATCCAGGTGCGGTCCTTACGGGAGGGGTACGCTGATGTTGATTTCTCACGCCTGAAGAATTCTTCTTGTCGTTCCCCCGTCACCAGAGCCAATTGCGTTTTTCAATTGAAGTGCCCCCCCAGGTCTGGGACCGTGTTTTGATAAGGGGAAGTCTCCCTGCTCAAACCGCTCCCCCGGTGCCCAGTTTACAACAACAGCGGCTCCCGCATGATTCGTCCTCACACGTTCTTCAAAATCGCGTTCTCGCGCCAGACTTCCCCACAATGAACTCACGGATGCTCTCGCCCAGGACGTCCTTCCAATGTATTCAGGTGCCGTGCCCTCAACGCCCAGATCGCACTCTCGCACGCGACTTCCTGACACTTCACTCCAGATTCTTGCTCTCGCATGAATCTCCTCCGTAATTTGCAAGAAGTTCGCTTCGATGCCCCGCCCGCCCGACCCGCCCGGTAGGGTCCGCCCGCCCGACCAGCCCGTCA
This sequence comes from Prorocentrum cordatum, assembly GCA_963575745.1. NCBI lineage: Eukaryota > Dinophyceae > Prorocentrales > Prorocentraceae > Prorocentrum > Prorocentrum cordatum. Next base: position 22,195 of record CAUYUJ010008130.1, on the reverse strand, counting down.
GAGTCCGCTTGCCGGACCCGCCTCTTAGGGTCCGCCCGTTCGCCTGCTTGAAGCCCGCCCGCCCGTTTCAGTGTCCCGCCCGCTCGCTAGGGCCCGCCCGCCCGACCCGCCCGTTACGTAGGGTCCGCCCGCCCGACCCGTCCGGTAGGATCCGCCCGACCTACCTGTCAGGGTCCGCTTGTCCGCGTGTGCTGGAAACCGTCTCGCCCACTTTGATGCCCCGCCCGACCCGCCCGCGAGGGTCCGTCGGTCCGACTCGTCTGTTAGGGCCAGCGCGCCCAGCCTGGCCGTCAGGGCCCGCTTGCCAAGATGATTGTTCCAGCGAGATCTTCTTCGCCCTCAATCATCCTCCCTCCCAATGCCTCCTCCTTTCTCGTTCCCTTATCTTTTCCTTGCTCCTCTCACCTGTATTTGTCCTCATCATCCGCCCGTTCTAGAGGCAGGGAAGATCTACCCTCAAAGGGGGCACGACCGAAGACGAATAGGACGGGTATCGAGGGTTCCAGGTACACATGTTACCAGACACGCCAGCAACGAAGAGCGAACACTCTTCACGTGAAAGTTGGTGTTGATGAAGATTGTGAGGATGATTTTGATGATGACGACGACTACGAAGATGATGATGAGTACGCCGAGCATGATAAGACGTGGGCGAGAATGAGGCGTTGGCGGATGATCAGGATGACGGCGAAGAGGAAGAACAATTGAACGAGTAGGAGAATTTGGATGTCCACGATAAGGAATCATTTGCAATGGTGCGATGCAGCAGCTTCTGGAGGATGGAGTTCAGCATGAAATCAATGACTTACAGCGTGGCCTGATGAGCGGTAGGAGTGCAGGCCAAGCAGTGTAGAATTGTAGCATGGTCGGACATATATTTCTATATCTGGAACGGACATTGCGTCACAGTGTCTTGCGATTCCGAGGGGGTGGTCCGATTCCTACCAAGTTGTGGCCATGATTATTGCTTTTCCCGATGCCATTATCTTACAGAGCTCCCAGACCCCCGCCAGCTCTTCTCATTTCGAGTTTCCGGTCCCTGGCGTTCTCCACGCGATATGTTTGAGCCGACAGCGGTCTGGGCCCAGCGCTCTTTTCAAGCCCCTCGTTTGATTCGGCGGCCGCCAACATGTGACGACACTTCCGCGATGGGACCGACTGTCTGGTGTTTTCTTGTTTTTGTTTGTTTGTCTTTTGGTATGTATATATGATTACTCGACGCGGGGCTCCCCATATGTGCATCTCATTCTCTTCGTACGTCTTTCTATTGATATCTGTCAATGAGCGCCTGTGTGCGAGGGCGAACCGCTCGCTCGAGACATTCCCACAGTCTGCAAGCATGAGTGCGACCAATAGCAAATCTGAGAGCGACTGATTCTGAGTGTGAGTTAATCTGGGTGCGATTGAGCCTGGGTTTGAGTGGGTATGCGTGTGAGTAAATATGAGCGCGAGTGCGTCTGTGTGCGAGTGGGTCTGAGTATGGACGAATCTGAGTGTGAGCCAGTCTGTGATTGAGCGGATCGTAGCATGATGAGTCTGAGCATGAGTGAGTCTGGGCTTGAGTGGGTCTGAGTGTGAGAAAAAGTGTGTGTTAATGAATATGAGTGCGAGTGAGCCGAGTGTGATTGGGTATGGATGTGAGGCAGTCTGAGTGTGAGTCGGTCTGCGTTTGAGCGGACCGAAGGATGATGAGTCTGAGCAGGAGCGAGTCTGAGTATGAGTGGTTCTGAGCGTGAGTCTGAGTGTGAGTAAGTTTAAGTATGGATATGAGCGAGTCTAAGTGCGAGTGAGCCTGCGTGTGACTGAGTCTGAGTATGAGTGAGTATGAATGCAGAAGAGTGAAGGAGAGCGGAGAGCGAAGGAGAGTGAGGCGGAAGCGTTTGAGTAAAACCTAAAGCCTTGGAACATCGAACCTCGATCGTCTGGCCCTGGCTACTCGAGTTGCCCACGTCTCCTCTCTATCATCATCCTCCTCCTCACCATCACTCATCATCATCATCATCATCCTCCCCTTCCTGCTTCTGCTCCTACCGTGTTCATGCTGTCCTCCTTCTCCTCCTCCTCCTCCTCCTCCTCGTCCTCTTCCTCCTCCTCCTCGCTCCTCCTCCTTCCTCCTCCTCCTCCTCCTCCTCTTCCTCCTCCTCCTCCTCCTCCTCCTCCTCCTTGGGAGTGCTGAAACCAGCAAATCGCCTGAGACATCCTCCCAAAACTGCTCCGAAAACGACAGATGCCCAGCATCATAACGGCCAAACCGCCTGAGACATCCCCGCAAACTGGGCGCGAACGTCCTCCAAATCTGCTCCGAAAGCGAAACATGTTGGAAGAGAAAATGGCCAAACCGCCTGAGACATCCCCACAAAATCCCGCGAAAGGGGCCGAGTGCAATACCCCCCCGCCGCCCCCCTTAGGAGTGCTGAAACCAGCGAATCGCCTGAGACATCCTCCAAATCTGCTCCGAAAGCGAAACATGTTGGAAGAGAAAATGGCCAAACCGCCTGAGACATCCCCACAAAATCCCGCGAAAGGGGCCGAGTGCAATACCCCCCCGCCGCTCCCCTTAGGAGTGCTGAAACCAGCGAATCGCCTGAGACATCCTCCAAATCTGCTCCGAAAGCGAAACATGTTGGAAGAGAAAATGGCCAAACCGCCTGAGACATCCCCACAAAATCCTGCGAAAGGGGCCGAGTGCAATACCCACCCGCCGCTCCCCTTAGGAGTGCTGAAGCCACAGAATCGCCTGAGACATCCTCAACATCAGTGTGTGTGAGTCATCCGATGAGTGGACCTGAGTGAGTGTAGTGAATGTATGAGTGCAAGTACGAGTGAGTCTGAGTGATGAGTGAGTCTGAGTGATGAGTGAGTCTGAGTGATGAATGATGAGTCTGAGTCATGACTGAGTCCGAGAGATGAGTGAGTCTGAGTGATGAGTGAGTCTGAGTGATGAGTGGGTCTGAGTGATGAGTGAGTCTGGGTGATGAGTGAGTGGGTCTGAGTGAGAGGAGTGGTGTGTTCTCTCTCCTCCGGCGCGGTCCGCCAATAACAAGAGCCCCATATTTAGGATATGGGGAATAAGTATAAAAAGTGGACTCATTTCAGGCGAAACTGGAACTTACAACAGTCCTGCGTACTAGAGCTTCCGGAGCCAAAGCGCGACGACAGTCCTACGTTGTGGATGACCGCCCCAGATTGATGCATCAGGGGGGGGCCTTTGAGGGAGCTACCAAATGACTACTTTTCTACGCATTGGGGCCTCAGGAGCCAGAGATTTACGACATTCCCACGTTTGAGATGACTACCTCAGGTTAGCAGCACAAGGCGGGGGCCCATACGTGAGGTGAGACAGAAACTGACGACACCTTTATGATTGGGAGCCTCCTCATGGTCCGTAGCCGTTTTGGCTCAAGGCAGAAACCTGGGGCGTGTTCTGTTCCGCGCGGTCAAAACTTACCAAGATCGGCATTTCCACATCATTTGACCACGTGATGTAAGGATGCGTGCTCATATTTCGTTGTGTTATCGTCCATTATCCAGCATGTCCCTGTCTTCAGACTTACCACTGCCAGAATGAGAAGTCAGCATTTCACCGACTATGAGGATGGGTTGAGTGCTGGAACAGGGGCAGTATCCTGGATGGCCAATCTTCTCGACAATCGTATGGTTGATGATGCTTCGGAATGCAGGCGCTTCTACAGAACGTTTGATACTTTAAACGGAGAAGGTTAAAGGCGAGGTATAAATCGAGCATGTACCGCTGCCGTGCCTGGCTCAAGCCGGGCCCGGCCAAATATATGACTGTGCCTCACCGAGGCGCACACCTGGTATCTGAGATCGGAAAATACCTTTTCCATTGAAGATGCCTCTTCGATCCTTTACTCCAGATCCCATGCTTCGTCTCGCTCTCTTGCTCATGCGATATGAGCCAAAGCCTGGGATATGGCAACGCTTGAAGCGTAACACATACCTAAGCTTACCAGCATGTTTTCGACTTGGTAGCGGAGCTGGCTACACTCTCGTGTGGCTGGCTCTCGCTCTGATTCCTGTAATCCACGGCACAACTTGGTGGACTACTACTACGGTGGAATACCATGTTGCGCCGGCTCTGCGAGGAGCGGAGCCAGTCCGCGATCGAGCTAGCGGGGCAACCCGCGAACTCGAGACGCTCTCTCCTACTTCACTGCGCTACTTCACTCTCGACTTCCACCAGATGCCAATCGGCAACTCGATCGAGAACGTGGTCACCCTGCGGGGCTACCCGCAGCGGGGCCACCTGCATCCCGTGCCAGTCAGGCGCCTCACGGCTACTACGCCAGAGCCTGACAAACCACAGCCTAAACCAATCACCGAAGCCGAAATGCACATGCACTGGATTAAGATAACTATCTTCGGCATTCTGTGGGTAATAATGGGATGTGCTGTGGGATACATGCGGCAGGGGATGGACGACACGCGTACTACTGGCCCTTCATGGGACCCTGCCGGTACTACGCCTTTTCGCGAATACGTTCGCGAAGTACATGCATGGATAAACGTAACGAGCGGCAATATGACGCCACCACAACAAGCTGCAGCACTACAACGAGGCCTTCAAGGTCTTGCTCGTCGTATCGCCATGCAGGTCCCCTCCCAGATCATCAACTATGGTGTAACTGTCAATGGACAGCCAACGGATGCAGTCACATATATACTGTACCTACTGAGCACCAAATTTGAAAATCTGGAAGATGAGCGCCAGCTCAACTCTGGCACTGCCCTTATCGACTTTCGCGTCGAAAGGGGCGAGCGAATCGACTCAGTGTTAGCTCGATTCGAGATGGCCCGTGACGAGGCTAACTCTGTTGGATTTGTCATCCCCAACTTTCAGATCCTAACGCTGATTCTTTTCAGAGCGTTAGGCGTTGGCGCGTCACGAGCCCAACACCTGCTGGAGCCTTTTAATCATCAGATGCCCAGAACACAAGCAGACTATGACAGGCTGCTGACCAGGATGAGGAACTACGGACATGTTGCCGAGCGCTCTCCTGGCAACATTGCGGGTATCTTCACAGGGCACCACTCACATGCAGGTGTCTACGCCACGACTGCGGGGTCACCCGCTGGTCCTGGCGAGCCAAGTCCCTGGGCTGACCCAGCCGATATGCCCAACGAGGCCACTGCCTTCTTAGGGCAGACCGGCCAGGCATCGGCAGAGGCAGCTGAGGCGAACGCCTGGTCGAACTACTCGCCAGGCGCCGCCTACACTGCAAGCCCGCCCTCGGGCACAACCCTCTGGGGCCAAGCGGAGTCATCCGCTCAAGGGTCTCAGCCACCCTCACCGTTTGAATCTGGCACTGACACAGATACCTCATCTGACGATGAGCACAATGGCATAGTCTCTGCTGGTAATGACTATCCAGCGGATGACACTCACCTTTCTGAACAACAAAGAGCGGAAGCCGCTTTTATGGCTTATCGCAAATCAAAACGCCGTTGGAGGCGCTTTATGAAGAAACCAGTCAGAAAAGTGAGACGTGCAGTACGCCGACATTTCAAACGATATGGAAAGGGTCGTGGCAAAGGGGGTCGCAGACGCCGTATGCATGGTAGGGGTATTACTGCTTTCCTCACGTCCTTAACTGATATAGTCTTTGAGGAAGTTCTTATCGGAGGCAAAGGTCGGGGTCACAGGCGGACCTCCGGTAAGGGAAAAGGGCGGAGGGGCAACCCTAGGGACGCTTCTGGCAATACTATGAAGTGTCATACATGCGGCAGCACAGAGCACTTGCGCGATCAATGCCCGAAAGGGAAAGGAAAGGGATCCGTACATTTGGCTCAAAATTCTTTTATGGATGACATAGACTACATTGACTACGAGTTTTACGTCAATCCAGAAGCGGCTCCCGCCGCGGGCTCCTCCACGTACTACGTGATGGCCCGCTACGCTGAAGTGACCGTAGCCCTGGAAGACTACGCAGTGACCCTCTTCGACGAGTTCCACGGCTGGGACGAAGTCGACGAGGTCGCGTTCAATGCTTGGTTCGGTCTTCCAGCGGGGCCACCCGCCGACGACGAGATCTCCGAAGCTGAGACCGTCCCGGCGACCGAGGAAGAGCTCACCGCCGCGCTGGCACCGCAGGTGATTGGCATGCCGTTGCTGCCAGATCTTCCGCGAGCTGGCTCGGAAGCGGGAGACGCTGATGACGAAATGCGGGGCCATCACAGAGTGCGCCAGCACATCAGCAGATAACCATGAACGACCTGCTGTCGCGCCCAGGGGCCGCACGGCTGCGTCCATACCTGGATTCGGACATGTCGGCACCTCAGATGCTGACAGCACTCCAGGCTCTAGCGGGGTCACCCGCCGAAGTGGCGCCAGCCGCAGCAGCGGGGCCACCCGCTTGGTCTATGGATGTATTTATGCAGGGCTGCGACCAGATGGACCTCAACGACCTCACGATGGAGCAGCTAAACGACATCGGGTACTTCCGAAGCCCGTATCAGCACGTATTCATGGTCCAGGACAGCTCAGAGGACTCGGAGGACATGCGCTATGCCAAGAGGGACAGACGACCATCGCCTCCCCGAGACTCAGAGCATGACGATCAAAGGCCCATGGAACGTGGTAGTGCGTCAGCGGGGCCAGCCCGCAGGAGGAGCCGTTCAGCTCCCCGACGCCCTACACATGATGCATCGGGCTACCCGTACAGTACGGAGCACTCCGTTGGTGTATCCGCTCAGTACGTGCCGGAGTGGTACATCAATTGGTACCCCGGCTACTCGATGGACGTGATCCGCCACTGGTATTCTAAGGAATACTGCACCAAAAGGGACGAAACTGGCATGATAATACGTACCAAGGGTGGCAAGACCAAAACGCCAGAGGCTTGGGACAAAAGGGCTAAGAAACAGGAGATCATCAACGATCGCAAGACATACAGAAAACAAGTATGTCAGTGCGAGCCCTTCAAAGGTCACATGCGCAGTTGTCCAATGGACCGCCCCTCCAGGAGTCCTCATCACGGTGAGACCCCGTGGAATTGGTCTCATGGAGATGACGCTGGCAACGTCCATGATCCTAACAAGGAGGTCCCTGGAGGAGGAAAGCGCATCACAGAAGCCGATCGCGTCCCTATGACCGAAGAGGTTGCCAACACTGTCAGGGAAAATTGGGTACAGCTTCCCAATGACCATCGCCTCAAGGAATGGAACCGCCGATTCCATAAAGAGGCGGGGTCACCCGCAGGATCCAGCAAAGAAGCGGGGTCACCCGCAGACGCGGCGCCAGCCGCTGGGTCCGCGGACGAAGATTGGATAGCTGTTGCATCTGCTGCCGGGTCCGCCGCCGGTACTGACCACACCGAACTGAATGAAGAATGGGCGGCGGAAGACGGCTCAGAGAATCCATTCCCTGATGGATGCGCCTGTTGGTACTACAGCTCCTCGGCGCAGAAGTGGTTTTGCACGAGGGTAATTCACCGCCACGAAAATGGCAAGTACAAGCTGGCCATAAAAGGTACTGCCGACATCGACCAGATGAGGCAGATCATCCATGATCATGGCCAGCCAGAAGGCCCTCCTAAAGACCCTCCTGGTCCACAACCAGGCAAGGGCAGCAGACCACCTCCAAGACCTGAAGCCGACTCCTCGTCTTCACCGACTCCTGCGAAGAGGCACCCGTCCAAGAGCCCCGAAGGCACACAGGGGCGGGCGAAGGCCAGAGGGATCGCCAAGACGGACGACCCTGAGCTGGGAGATCCTCCCGGTCTGTCCGTGACGGAGAGGAGGAAGGCTTTTGCTGGACCATCGACCCCGATGCCACCGGCGACCCAAGGCGATGTCAAGGACGAAGTTCGCGACAAGCCTAAGGCAGCTTTCCGAGGTGACTGGACTCCAACTCTGCATCAGCCGCGCCTTGCACCACGACCAGGTTCGGCACGAATGAAAGCGCAGCCGAAGCCCGAAGCTGGGATGAGGTCGGTGCGGGCAGAAGCAGCCGCCAAGGCTAAGGAGGACAAGGGCTCTGCGGGGCCACCCGCTAAAGCGGCGCCAGCTGCGGCAGCGGGGACACCCGCAGAAGGCACTCTCTCAAGAGAAGAACGCTTCAAAGTCCTCAAAGAATTTGGCGACCGACAGAAACTAGCCGATGATGCAGTGGCTGACCAAGGTCACCCGCACCCTGGCGCGGAGTCATCCGCTGGAGCTGCCTCGTCAGCCGCAGGCTCTGCGGGGCCACCCGTTAAAGCGCCGCCAGCTGCATTAGCGGGGCCACCCGCGCGCTGGCAGCCAGTAATGTCTGTTCTTAGGAACATCCCTCTGGGAGCCATGGAATATTGGCAAGGCATTGAAGGCAAAGGCCCGAAGCGCACCATAAACCCACGAGTCACTCGAGACGATACAGACCGATACGAGGTCATTAATTGCCCTGATCGTCGTAACTTCGAGTGCCGCAACGACTGGGAACGTGAACAACAAGCCGTGGGAAATATGTTGCGAGACAGGCCGCCATTGCGCGTCGCGCAGCATAAGGCAGAGCTCATGAAGGTCATGGAGAGGTTCGGCATGGATCCGACTCTGCCGCGCGATGGGCAAATGACCAAGGTGTCAATATGGTTCTCTACAGCCCTACGCCATAGTCCGTATTGGAAGGACGGATTCAGCCGACACTTCGAAAAGATTAGCACTTTCGATCCATACGATGGCTGGGTTGTTGTTGACGATTTGCTGACAAACTGGACTGAAAATGATCAGTGGAAAGGCTATCGTGAAATGCACGAGGTGCTGATCAAGGGCAGGCCCCACACGTCATACGTGTATTGGGTGCTGCTAAACTGCTGTGAGATGATTGACCATCACGGCATGCAGAAGGGCAGGCTCCAGATGAAGTGCGTTGATGACAGCATGCTGCTGCCTCCCAGGTTTCGACCAACGGCACGCAGGCCACAGTACTTCATCAGAGCCACGAACGGCCACAGCAGTCCAGGCATCCACTGTCCCGAGTCGCTTTATAAGCCGATCACAACATGGATGAAAGAACCAGACGACCCAGTATATTTCATCCACGGGACACAGTGGGAGTATGTCAAGGACATCCTTGCTAATGGCCTTTCATGCCTCGCACAGGACAACCCTAAAAGGAAGGGGGGGCGCCAATTTGTACACGGCTGCCCCTACCTCCCGGGCGACCCGAGGATTCAATCGGGCATCCGTCCTGACTCGGAGGTGCTCATATTCTGCAGCATCAACAAGATGCTGTCCAGTGGCTTCTCCCTATGGAGGTCAGCAAATGACATCGTCATGACACGGGGCCACGACGGACGTATACCGCCCGATCATATCCTCCAGATTGTGAGCATTGCGAAATATCGGGTCGGTGAAGCCTGGAGCAATCCGCTGGCTTATGACAAGTCGCGGAGGCGGGGCCAACCCGCGGACAGGATTCGCACCGATGACTACCTGCCACTTAAATTATGTGACAGAACTCTGGGTGTAATGGAAGATCACGCCATGTACCTAAAGGGCTGGTCTAAGACGGACGGTCGCCCATTCAATTTGATCATGACCGAGCAAGATGTTGCTCCACGACCGTACGACACACAGACAGTCCCATGATGAATGCCCAGGAAGACGAGGTCATGCCTGAGGCGGGGCCACCCGCAGGTGCGGGGTCACCCGCGGCAGACACCTCGGATGGTTCATGGCAACAAGTGGTCACACCAGTAGCAACGGTAGCATCTCCTTGGAGGCCGGATCAGCAGGCATGGGTCCAGGCCCTCAACAGCTACTTGACACCAGCCGACGTTTCTGGACTGACCGATCAGCTATATCGTGCTGACCCGTGGGCAGTGCATACAGGTATCCAAGACGCACAGCAGAGGAACCTGCGCACTCCTGTGGGGCCACCAGGCGTCCTAGGACCACAGCCACAACGCCCTCCGCAGCAGGCTGGAGGGGCGAGGTTTGTCCCTATGGGCGGCTCGGATGGTGGCTCGCCGTTTCGGACTCCGCCGTCTGAAACGAGCGAGAACAGCTTGTGGCAAAGACTCCAGGCGATTCGCGGGAATCCGGCGCTCGCAGCAGCACTCCAGGCGACCACTCCCTTTGGCACTCCGAGGGGTAGTGAAGGAGGAGTGGCTGCGGGGACACCCGCCGAGCGAACGCCTGCGGAGCCACCCGCACATGCGGGGCCACCCGCTGACGGACAGCAAGGTTCAGACTACGAACGTCGGGCAGCCAACTTAAGGGCACAGGCTACTTTTCTGCAGCAACAAGCTGTTAGAGTGCCCAGCCTGTTGCGGAACCGCAACATAGATGTTACGAATCATGGCGACTTTCGGCCTCTCTGGAGCTGGACTTCTGAAGATGCTCCAAATGCTGATCCCACGAATCCATATCGACAGGTGTTTATTCCAGGAATAGCATCACACCCAATATATGGATGGGACAATCATGGACCAGCAGAGGCACAGGCCATGGACGCGCCGATGTACCCGGAGTACTACGCGCAGATGAATAACACTCCTATGATTGCGGGGCCACCTGCGAACGAATACACTCGGAATCTAGCCAATGAGATGTTTCGTTTGCAGTTTACACGAGCGGTCGATGCGCAGTCTATGCCGCACTACGCCTACATGCCCACGCCGACGGACCCCGAGACCGTAGTTCAGCCAGCTGGTCTCGCGGTGCCAGCCGCTATGGGCAGCATGCCAGACTACATCCGCGACGTGCACAACACGCAGCAAGCGATACTGGCATCTAGGCAGCAGGCTCGGGACAACACCAGGCTGCGCCAACAACGCGCGATCCAGAGAAGGATTGAGCGTGAGACCCAAGCGGGGACACCCGCAGACGCGGGGCCACCCGCTGAACGGCCAGATAGACGGCCGCCACCGACGCCATATCGGGAGGGCGAAACCACTTTCGAGCGCCAAGCTCGGACTCGCCCAGACGTGCCTGCTCCAGTCATTTCAGACTACAACTTCACACAGTGCCCAATCTGTATGGACAACTACGAGATGGGCACTACAGTGTGGAGACTGGCGTGTGGGCACTTCTTTCACGATATATGCTGGGATCGTGTTGCACAGCAGCACGTCCGCAATCAGCGGCCAGGTGCGCCGAATGAGGCCCCCTGCGCTGTATGTCGTGGGCCGGGCATAGTTATAGCACACTTCCCGTGCTGGACAGCGCGACGCTGAATCAGAACAAGCGCGCCAGCAGGAAAGGTACGTGGCAGATGCCCGGGAAATGCGTCGGCTACGTGAAGCAGTGGAGGCACTGGAGGCTCGAGCCGCACAATCGGCGGAGCCATCCGCACGTGCCCCAGCTGCACAGGCATACCCCTGGCCAGCGCCAGAGCAAGGCATTCAGATGCCCATCCTGCCTACGCTTCGAGCGCAGGAGCCCCCAGCTGCGGGGCCACCCGCTGAAGCGGCTCCCGCCGCCCAAGCGGGGCCACCCGCAAATGGACCTCCAAATCCAGGTTTCCTGAGGACAATGGAGGCCAACATCAGGCGGAGTGGCAGGAGCGGAGGCGGGACTCGAAGGCCAACTGGATCAACCAGGACCTCGCGAGTGGCAAGCCCGGTCAGCGCCAGGAGCCGTGCAAGCGCTGAGAGCGCAGAGGCAGCCCAGTTCCATACCACATTCATGATCGATACAGAGGGGCTGACCTACGCACGTGACGACACGGACACGCTGCCACCAGGAGGTGAATGGATGTCCACGCTATCTGCGAATTATTGGGTCCTTGAGCAGGAACCAATTTCCGTGGAGGAGCGCCGCCAGTATGAGCAGATGTGGTGCACCGAGCTAACCATGAGTCAATGGGTGCTTGAACAGCGCCTGTTGAAAGGTACACTCGGTTCGCAGATCACGTACCACACCAATGACCATGGGACAATGGCTCTGGCAGCGCGAAATGGGACATTCTTTCCTGACGAAGACGGTATGCCCTGCATCTCGTTCATGCTAGACATTGGGTCCAATGTGAACATCATTGGATCCAATACGGCGCGAACCTTCCAGGAGATTATGGCCAGGTACAATCACCGACCTGCCATATGCACCCTGAGTAAGACCCTCTACATCAATGGTGTTGGTGAGGGCGCTGCGATATGTCGGAAGATGGGCAACTTCAAGATCGGGGTACAATATGCCAATGAGGCAAGCCCCCGTATTGAGGAGTATGCCTCCAACATCGCAGAAGGCTCGGGTGCCAATCTCCCAGCCATCTGGGGCCTAGGAGCCATGGAAGCACGTGATACGATCATCGTGCTGAAGCCAGGCTACCAGAAGGTTATCTTCCCCAGCGGTGACTACACCCTGAAGCTGGGAAGAGGCGCCAAGGTCCTGAAGGCGAAGAAAACACCCTCGGGACATCTCGCGATTCCCTGCGGTTTGTATGACGGGGCTAAAAGCCAGCCGGTCACGAACACATTCACAATCCGCAGCAGTCGAGATGGCTATACCGAGACGGAGAACGAAGAGGACCCCGTCAGTGCGGGGCCACCCGCCGAAGCAACAGCGGGGCCACCCGCGACGGGACAGTCCATGACCGCCACGACCGATACGTACATTGTCGAGCCGTACATCGACAAGCAGCTCCTGGAAGACACGACCCGTTTGATCGTGGACAGGACGCTGAACAGCTGGTGGGAGGGCCAACAGTGTCCCGAAGGGACCTGGCCACATATGAAGGATGCTCTGAAGTCTAAGATATTCTGGGCAGTCCAGGAAGCGGTGAATAAATGGACACCTGAGGACCAAGCGGGGCCACCCGCGTCACCGCCACCACCACCAAGCTACACGGGCGGAGGTTCGTCGGACTCTGCGGGGCCAACCCGCGTGGAGATCGTGAGCGTAGCCACACCAGCGACTCCTGCGGAGCCATCCGCTAACAGCATGCCTCCGAGTCAGACGGCAACGTGGTCACACGACCGCCGCTGACGGGGGCAGGCGGGCGCGCCGGCGGCGCTCGCTTGCGAAGAGAAGCCGAATACCGGCCTCCTCGCTACATACGTTGGCCGCGCTGAGGCCCGAGAGGAAAAATATCATTCAAAATGTCTTGTCATCGAAGATATTCGCACAGCTTGCGCTGAACTCCGAACCCGTGGATATATATGCGACCGGATTACCCATAATGAGGTAATGACTTCAACTGGAACACAGTATTTGGGAAATTTGTTGGCAGGAGACTACAATATGTTGTGGGTGGCCACACCCTCTGATTGGTACGTTCGTACTCCAGGAAAGAGGGCGGGACCACACTATCAACGTATACAAAATCTCCTGATCAAAGCGCGTGCTCTGAGAATGCAGATTGTTATCCTGGGGCCACCCGGGTATTTCTGGAAACAGGGTCCGATCAAAGATGTTATCGAAGATTTGAAGCTAAGCATTATACGAATGAGACTCTGTCATTTCGGTATCAAGTTTGACCGCTCCAGTAAATATCCCAGTGGTTCTTATATACAAGTTGCTACATCTTGCCCTCATATACCGATAAACTTATGGAAATGCACTTGTGGCTCACACAAAGAGCATGATTTGGATTGGTATGGCCAAGATCAGCAACGTGCCGAGTTTCGGCATAAAACTTTGGCTATCATTATTGCACGCTTCCTTGATCAACTCAATAAAGCCAACATGATCAGGAATGAGCGGAGTGCGGTACACCTCAGTGTGTGTACTCGCGTTGACAAAAAGGTAAGACACTACGTCCAATGTCCACAAAAGGGCCCTCAATGGGACCATGTTGTTCGTAGAGTCACGACCGACCTGGACACGAATAAGATCGTTCAAGATATCAGAATCCAGGATCAGCCAACTGGGTACAATTATGTAGCTCCATTACCTGATGGGGTTACAAACATCAGTACTCGGTTATACTGGGAGCCTCCGGCTCCAGTTCTTCACGGCGACGGTGAGTCGCGAAGGCCGCGCCCAAAGCGTGTGACGATCGTTGATGACGATCGATCTCCTCCCCCTTCGATTGAGCGTTGCCAAACGCGACCCACCAACAACTTTCCTGAAATTCCGTCATTTCCTGACTTAACAGCGGATTCCTCCGCAGCGGATCTCTCCGCGGAAACTGCGTTGCCCACTGATGCCAGGATAAAACAGAAAGAAAAGCAGAAAGCTGACAAAGAGGCCGGCATCAAACCGAAGAAAATCCCGAAGAAAGTGGAAGACGGTAACGACGACTGTGGAGAGGACCTCAAAGGGCTTGACTGCTCCACATATTTCAACGACGTTCCTCTTGACGACTCGGACTCGGACAGCGAATCAGAGGACGTCTTCATGATGCTACCGGCGGGGCAACCCGCTGACTCACATGCTGATGTCTTCTCGATGGTCCAGTCATTATGCTACGGCAGAAACAATCAAGTGGACATGCTTGAATTATGTGGGGGCAAGGGTGGTATATCCATATTAGCCTTCAAGAGGGGGCTCTCGTCAGGCGGGAACCTTGACAATATATCTATGGTTGACCTTGGAAACTCGGAAGTACAAAGAGCAGTCCTCCACTACCTCAAGACTTGCTTTGTCAAGATCACGATTCTGCAGCCAAGCTGCAGAACTACTGGACTTCCTTCCTATTTCAATGCACAGGTCAATCATGATACGTGGCTTAAACACCACAAAGAGGACCTGCCTCACATCACGTTCTGTGGAACAGTCGCTCTATACAAGACGACCTAAGACGTTTCTTTCTCAGGGAACAACCAATGGGCACGTGGGTGGATGAGATCCAGCCATGGAAGGAACTGGCACAACGCAAGGTCACTTGCCAAACGATTATTGATCAGTGCACGACTGGTCTCAAAGATTCATTTGGACAATACATCCGCAAGCCAACACAGATGCTGGCAAACAAAGAAGAGTTGTTGGCACCTTTCAGAGGCAAGCGTTGTCCAGGTAATCATGTGCACGCCAATGCTTGCAACAAAGAATTAGCAAGGGCGGCACAGTATACCTACAGAATGCAGTCACTGATCGTTGATGCGGTGCAAATCGCCAAAGATCTGTTTGCTTGCGGTCGCGATCCATTGGCGAATCGCGAACGCAGCTATGCGTTCGTAACAAACAGTGCTGGCTACGACTTGGACGACCCAACAATCCGGAGACACCCAAACGGAGAAATCTGGCGACCACCACCTGGCGGTCTTGGGTGCCATGGCTGTGTGGACAACAACTACAAGCAATCACCAAAGCACAGCAGGGATCCGAAGATGTGTCGGTGGTATGATGTTGAACCATACTACTGGGACTGTCCAAGCTGTAAGAAGGAATATCAGAAGAGTAATCCTCACCACAACAAGATATCTGGCCAATGCAGATTCGCCGAAAAATGGAAGCTGCCAGATAACTTTGGCCAGCCGCGCCCGGCGGGGCAAGCTGCTCCTGCGGCGCCAGCCGCGGAAGCGGCTCCAGCCGCAGAAGCGGCGCCAGCCGCAAAAGCGGCGCCGGCCGCGAGAGCGCGCATACGCGCTTAGGCCGCCGCGGCCTGGCGAGGGCGATCCAACCGCAGGCGCCAGCAGCCATGACATCACCAGAGCCGAAGGGGCTAATGGTGGCAACACTGGCGCTGGCAGCTCTGACGATCACCGTGGACTGCCACAAGTTGCAGCAAGGCGCGGACGCATGGAGGGAGGAGATCCTCCACCACCGCCGCAGCCTCAAGCAGAGCCGAGGCCAAGGCCAAGGCTCCCTGATTGGACTCGCTTCGACGTTCAGCTCAGCCTCCAAAACCTGCGCAGCTTTGACCCAGCTGTAGTGCAGCGAGAACTCCGCAAACTCCACTTGAGATGGTTTCATGCCAAGGAGCCAAAAATGCGGATGATTCTAACTAAGGTTGGTCTGGGTGAAACCCGTTTGAGTCTGATCAAAGGCATTTGCGACTCGTGTAGAGAATGTCGAGCCTGGGACAAACCAGGCAACACGGTGATGCCTTCTGTGTCACTGCCAGGACGTTTCAACGAGGAAGTCGAATGTGATCTTTTCTTTTACAAACAGGAACATATTGTTTTTCACATCATCGACCGTTGTATTCGCTGGGCAGCTGGCACAGAGATTCCTGATAAGACCATGCATACTGTTCTCGATGCCTATCACACAACTTGGATGCAACACGGCCCTGCTAAAATCTTATACTCCGATGGGGAAGGTGCACTGAATAACGATACAGCAAAGGCCATCCTTAAGGCTAAGGGAACAGAGCTTCGTATCCGAGCGCGTGGCCAACACGCCACGACTATCGAAGCTAGGAACGGCATCCTGCGACACCTCTTACACGTGATGGGAGAAGAATTGAATAGATTAAATATTCCTCTCAATTTCACTCGTCTCTTACATGAAGCCTTGTTTGCCAGCAACGCATTAACCTTCTACAATGAAGTGTCTCCGTACAATGCGCTGTATGGCAGACAACCAGCTATGCTTCCCGATTTCCCTGTCTTGGATCATGATCAGTCCGCTGAATCATCAGATCACACAAGGGAGGAAACAATCAGGAGGGTTAGTCTGGAGGCAATCACGCAGGCCACTGCGGTTGCCAAGACGAACAGGGCTCTCCGTACGAAGACTACTGCTACGGGCGAATTTCACTACAAAGAGGGAGATCTCGTGGACTATCATCGCCCGACCACCACGAAAGACGACTGGGGTGGATGGAGTGGTCCATACCCGGTCATCCGCAACGAACCTGACCGAGGCCAGGTCATCGTGAAGGTCGGTAGTCGTGAGGTGCGAGTACAGTATCCTGACACACGACACACGCTGTACATCGAAGCACTTATGGTCCGCGAGATAGGATCGGACAATACTGCCCTTCGGACAGTATTGGCCTTTATTGCCGGTCTGCCAGCGGGGAAACCCGCCATGACTTTCGGATATCTACCATCGAAACAGGGTCGGCTGCAGATGACTGCTGCGAGCCGACTTTCGCCTAAGGTGCACTTGGCTCTTCAGTACCTCATACGCAACTACTTTCGTATTGAAAACGTTGTTGCTGTACGACTTGCCAAGAGCCTGACGAAGTTGCCTGCTGCACCCTATGCAGACAGCTGTACACTAGTGCACTATGATAATGATGTGACCCCTGGTTTACATTACTATGAAGCTGATGGCACTGCCTTGAACATCTATGACATCACAGGATCTACACACTCACGCATCATCCAGTGTCTTAAATCCAGGAAGCCGCCTGCTGGATTTGACCGAGACCTCACTAAGTTTGAGGAACTCGCTGATGGTCCACCACCAAGCGAGTCACCTCCAGCAGCTGCTCCTGAGCAGCCTCCTGCGGAGAACGATGGTCGGCTCCCGACCATCATGGAAGAAACAGAAGAAGATCTGGATGCCTTTGTCTTGAAGTCGTGGTATGCTGAACTGATGGATGACAGAACACTCCTTGAAGTTGACACAGAAGAAGTCATGCATACAGTTCCCACATACATGACAGACACACAGTGTGTGTTAGTCTCTACGACCTGTGAAGATGTGCAAGGCCACTTGCCGGAGCGGGGTCACCCGCCAGGATACGACATGGACACTTCTTACTACGTTCCTTTATGCACCACGGATCCGGATAGCAAATATGATCTGGACTCCGATGAGCACGGGAAGTACATCGAGCTCTGCTTCACAGCAGACATGTCCAAAGTCGTCCTGTCCGAGCAGCAGCACCGATTGTTGGATGACAGCAGCGTCACAACCATGCGAGTATACGTCAGTGCTGCCTCCAAACGTGCCGTGGTCGTCAAGGAAGACGATCTACTCACGAAGGCCGACATTCAAGCGAATCCGGTCAAAGTTTCCAAAGCCCTTTACACAGAATTGAAGACTTGGTTTGACAATAAATGCTTTCAGATGACTGACTTGAGCAAAGCGTCTAACATCATGACTTCACGCTACGTATACAAATGGAAGTTTGTCAAGAACGAAAAGGGCGAAATGGAAAGGACGATCAGGTTACGCTTGGTACTCCGTGGCTTCATGGACCATGAAGCCTTTGATGTCGAAACCTTCTCTGGCACGGCAAGGAGGTCAAGCCAGAGACTGCTCGCAAGTTCTGCTGCATGCAACAAAGCTTGGATCATCGCTTCCCTGGACATCAACATGGCTTTCTTGAAGGGGCTGACCTATAGCGAGCTCGCCGCGGCAACGGGCGAGAAAGAGCGTGTGGTGTGCTTCACGCTACCACCTGGGTCAGCAGCTGTCCTTCGCACACTGCCAGGCTTTGAGTCATATGACGAATCAAAGCATTGTCTTCGGTGTCTGAAGCCGGGGACGGGCACGAAGGATGCTCCCAGGGCATTCTCGCTGAAGCTCAGGTCCATCACTAGGAGCTTTGGGCTACCGCCTACTTCATACGACGAAGAGTTCGAGATGAGCCCAAACCTCTTGACAGCCAAGCACGTTGATGACATCAATATGACTGGGAAGGAAGAGGCTATTGACAAGTATGTCAAGTGTGTTGAAGATACGTTTGGGAAGTGCAAACTGAACAAGCACACATACACAAACTGTGCCGCTCGGTATAACAAGACCGATGATGGGAGCGTCACTCTTGATCAGGACGAATACATCAAACAGCTTCGTCCTATCACACATCCAGAACTCACAGGAGCTGATCCTGAGAGCAAAGCGACAAAGACGATTTCTGATATGTTCGTCAGTCTTCGTGGCGCTCTAGACTATGCGTTGATCACGCAGGTATGGCTGATGGTCTATGTTGTCTCACTACAACGTATCCAGGAACCGACAAACATCCAGGTACGACGACTAAACGCGGTTACCAGAAAACTACAGGCAGGTCCGAAGAAGATCGTGTATCAAGCTATGACTCCAACAGGAGAAGTTGACCTGCATAGCGATTCTGGCTATCGCCGTCTCAATGGAGATGAAGACGACGAAGTCAAAGGCTATGGTATCCGCGGGGCTAACCTGCTGAGGCGTGGCCACACGCAAGCGGGGTCACCCGTCGTGCACCTGGTGGACGCATACTGCAAGTCTCATCGACTGCAGGTGCGTTCGAGCTACTCTGCGGAAACACTGGCAGCAGCCCACAACTTGGAAGACTGCTACCCGACCATTGTAACGCTCCACGAGCTACACTCGGAACCATTGACCCCCACACAGTTAAAGAACATATTGGAAATGGGTGGTCTATGTATCAAAGTCACTCTGACTATTGATGCCGAGTCTGTCTTCAAGTCTTTGTCTAGCAAAGATCTGATGAAGCCCACAGAATGTACTCTGCTTGGGCACATTAGCTGGATCCGCCAGATGATGGAGCGCGGAATCGTTGAAAGCGTTCAATGGTGTGACACGCGGGATATGACTGCCGATGGTCATACCAAAGGTAGTATTGACCGCGCGTTGCTCCTCCAAGTAATGGCCGGCCAGCAATCCTTCAAGCACGAGCTGAAGAAACATACACCGTATAGGGCGGGCAGGTCGTCTCAGGACGGCCCTGCCTCCCGAGCTAGCGGGGGAACCCGCGTGCAGGTGCGCTCTAGTAGCGAGGAAACTCGCCGGTAGCGAGGCTACTCGCGCGCCCTTGCCTTGTAGGCAGCCGCTGCTGCTTAGCACTGTTTTTCCGCGTAATGTAGAAGTGCGGTGCCTGCTCGT
Source organism: Prorocentrum cordatum (assembly GCA_963575745.1). Taxonomy (NCBI): domain Eukaryota; class Dinophyceae; order Prorocentrales; family Prorocentraceae; genus Prorocentrum; species Prorocentrum cordatum. Next base: position 2,584 of record CAUYUJ010008130.1, on the reverse strand, counting down.
CTCCTCCCCCTCCGACTTTAAACGGAGAAGGTTCAAGGCGAGGTATAAATCGAGCATGTACCGCTGCCGTGCCTGGCTCAAGCCGGGCCCGGCCAAATATATGACTGTGCCTCACCGAGGCGCACGACTGGTATCTGAGATCGGAAAATACCTTTGCCATTGAAGATGCCTCTTCTATCCTTTACTCCAGATCCCATGCTTCGTCTCGCTCTCTTGCTCATGCGATATGAGCCAAAGCCTGGGATATGGCAACGCTTGAAGCGTAACACATACCTAAGCTTACCAGCATGTTTTCGACTTTGATTATACCACTGTTGTCCCCGTGATGTGGTTGCGCTCACGCCCACCTGCTGCAGCATGGGTTGTAACAAGGTTGCTGTGGTCTGAGCGAAAGCGCGAGCCAGTGGAGCCACCAGTTCAAGAAAGATGCGCTACCGAAGGCATGTCTGTTCACGGTTTCAGCAGGAAAGAGTTGATCAAGCTTCTCGAGTCCAATCACGATTTGATGCGGTGCATTGCTCCACAGAGGCAGTTCATGGTGGACAGATCCGGCCTCTCAAACAAGTCTCGTGATGCATGAGGTAGCGAATTTTACCTGACAACGCATCCTTTGAGTTGTAGCATTCTCTCATTGTACACGATGTCGAAACAATGATTGGGGGCCTCACGGTCCTAAGAGTGTCTACGCTTCTACGTAGGGGATGGCCAGCTCGAGTTACAAACAACTTGTGGGGGTGTTCTTAAGGGCAGCCTGAATGGGACGGCGGTTTTGTGCTGCTGAAGGCAGGAGGCCCAGGAGACGGTAATTGTTGATGGGGTTGGTGATGATGATGCTGATGATGTTGATGATGATTCTGATTATGATTCTGATTCGGATGGTGAGAAAGGTGAGGACAATAGGGAGACCATTGTAAAAATGAGGATTATGATCTTGATGATGATGCTGACCTCCATGGTGATAGTGTTACTGATGGCGATGACGGGCGACGACGGTAATGGTGAATGTTATGGTCTTCTTGTGCGAGGTTGCCCCGAGGAAAGGAGGAACTCCACACGTGATGTCTGGACTGACACACACACCAATAACACACACGCACCAAGGACGTGCACCTCACACTGACACTGACAAGGGCAGTTAGACCACACTCTTATACATTCTCCAAGAATCTGCATGCATGACGAACCGCAATAACATCCGCCAAGAACAAGCAAATTTTGAAACATCCAGTCATCCACATCACACGCGAATGCCATACCAAGGTTATAATACACCAGCAGAAACCAAGAACCGTAATCACACAGTTAGATCAAGACCATGCACCAGTAACGCGCACTCTGGAACATGTACGCGAATTAGATCCGATGGGGAGAAACAACAAATATGCACACCTCAAACAAGCGAACCACGCAAACACTAAACCACTACATCAATGCCATGCGCCGCGACCATTCACCAACACCGTACATCAAGAGTGTACTAAATGATGCACAGCATGGCCATTCACCATTTGCGTACACCGGTAACCTGCACCACACGCCAACATGCAAACCAACACCATAAGCATACCGCAGCACGCCACCGCCGCCATTAAACACCTTCCATCGTTTACATACACAGAACTTGCGTGACTATCATCATGCAGCCATATGCTTCAAAACAGACGCGGTCAACAAATGCCACCCCCAACGAGAGCAATAACACATGCCAATCATGCACATCAATAACACCAAGGCGGACAGCATGCGCTGACAGCAACACCATATCAACACCATGTATACACATCATGGTATGCCAATAGCATAACCCAGTGATTGGCATCACTACCGCATTAACAATGCGAGTTCATAACACCCCTGGAACTCACAAAACGTGCACCATTACTGAATCCGATCGGAATCGTGTTGATCAGCAACGCATGCCACGAAGTGTGCATTTGGAAGTGCACGCCATCAGCACATGCCACATTGTGGGCACGTGGGAAGCATACGTGACAAGTACAGTGACCACTCTGCAGGATCATACGAGACCGACTTAGAAGCCATGCGCAGCGGCTCCTTGGCGGGGATCGCCCGAAGCAGTACATTTGTACATATACATATGTTCATCTAGAATGCATAAGTACAAACATTCAAATACACATTCACATCTTTCAGCAGGGAGGGGGTCTTCCTAATCGTCCGCCGCCACCGCCTCGTTCGTCCCTTACCATGTTGGCCCAAGCATTTGTGTGTCAAGTGCCTATGTGTGTGCTTTTCCTGGCCGGACTTCCCTTGCCATCACAGCTTGCCCCTCAGCCCTCATAATGCGACAGTCGAGGCAGTCCACGTTCGCGGAGCTCGCGACAGTCCGCGACCCACTCGCGAGGCGGCGCCTAATCGCTTTCCTCAGCGTGCACTTCCTCGCGTGGGGGTCCGAGATCTTCGCCATCGTGAATTTCGCCCTGTCTGGGGACACGTGGTTCTGTGGCTTCCTTCTGCTGACCTACCTGTTCTCAGGGGCGTTCTGTGCTCATGCAGCCTGGCACTGCGAAGTGCCCCAGCTGAATTTCTGGTGCCAGGTGCTGCCGCTTAAATCGCAGCCATG
>CAUYUJ010008129.1:5000-24528 GCA_963575745.1 Prorocentrum cordatum | reverse complement strand
CATCATCATCATCATCATCATCATCATCATCATCATCATCATCATCATCATCATCATCATCATCATCATCATCATCATCATCATCATCATCATTATCGTCAGCATCATCAGCATCATCAGCATCATCATCATCAGCATCATCAGCATCATCATCATCATCATCAACATCATCATCGTCATCGTCATCGCCATCATCATCATTATCATCCTCGTCTTCCTCCTCCTCCTCCTTATCCTTATCCTCCTTCTCCTCCTCCTCCTCCTCCTCCTCCTCCTTGTCCTCCTCCGTCCTCCTCCTCCTCCTCCTCCTCCTCCTCCTCCTCCTCGTCCTCCTCCTCCTCCCTCCTCCCTCCTCCTCCTGCCTCCTCCTCCTCCTCCTCCTCCTCCTCCTCCTCCTCCTCCTCCTCCTCCTCCTCCTCCTCCTCCCCTGGGGCCATTGAGCCGAGAGTTCCAGTGGGGGGGGCCCATGGGCCGAGAATGTGAGGACGTAGACGTCAGAGGGCTGGATGGGGAGGAGGTGCCAGCGACCACGGGTGCCAACGGCCTGCCACGAGCTCGTTCTCGGCGCCGATCGCGCAGATTCCCGCGCTGAAGCCTCGTCACGGGCCTGGGGTGAAGTCGGGCACGTCCCTTTACAGGAGGAGCATTCAAGAATAGTAAGAACATGGTTTTGGGACGATTGTTCAATTATGTTTGACTATTGTTTCGCATGTTTTGATATATTTCCTTCTTCCAGAACCCCCCTGTAGGAGGACATGCCCGACCTAAGCCTGGTGGGCAGAGAAGGTTGGGGGGAGAGGAGCTGCCAGTGCCCGCGGGTCCCAGTGGCCTGCCACGAGTTTGTTCCCGGTGCCTGTCGCGCAGTCTTCCTCGCTGAAGCCTATCCCCAGCCCCGGCTGACATGAATGCGTCCCTCCTGGCTCCAGATCCGCCGACCGTTGGTTCATTGTCCGACTTGCAGCAGTGTCAGAAATGCGTCCAAATTGATGCGAAAAAGTAGGACGGCCACTTCTGCAAAAGTATGGCTGAAACAGCGACGGCGGAGTGGGACGGAAATCGGCACCACAGGAGCTTGAAATGCATGGCAGAACTCTCCGCCCTACTTGCGAAATCGCTCACAGTGCTGCGGATCCAGAGTCAGGGAAGCCTAACCCCAGCCCCGGCATGCATTGTTGCGTCCTTCCCCCCTCGCCCTCGGGGACGGCACTGGAGCTTGCGCGTATGTTTCCCTCTCCTCCGCAGTCTCTCCTCTCCCCTCCTGGTCAAGAGGCATGCCTGCGTACAGCCCGGGTGGAACCAAAACTGCTGGCTCACGAAGGCGAAGCAAAGCTAGCACTGCTCGCCCCGTGCGCGTGCTGTCCTCTTGCCCCCTGCTGCTGTCCTTCCTCCCGTCTGCCTCCGCAGCAGGTTTGGACCATGGGGGGACCGCTTGCCCCACCCACCCTCCCTTTAGGGGGCCACATGCTAACCCTATCCCTACCCCCTACGATTTCTGAGGGTGAAGGTGGGGTTCACTTCGTTCGGGAGTTCCCGAGCGAAGTGAACCCCACCCTCCCCCTCAGATATCGTGGGGGGTAGGGGTAGGGTTCGCTTCTGGCCCCCTATCCCTTGTTTTCTGCCCGCCCCCCCTGGGGCGCTGGTGGCAGTCCGCGCGGCGAGCTGCCGCTTGCACCTCGCTCTCGTCGCTGGAGCCGCTGCGGCTGTTCGCAACGCAAGCAAAAATGGAAAGGGAGCAGGCCAACGCCCCTCCTCCAGGGGCCCAGGAACGCACACGCAATAGATGCGTAGACACAAATCTCAGGATTCCCCATCTTTCCTCATGCCTTCTGGGCTTTCGTCTTCCCCCCCACTTCACATGTTTTCCCATACCTTTCTGGGAGTCGACGGCTATCAGTGCCCGTGTGGTTTTGTCCCCCCTGACCTCCGTATCCCCCCCTCCTCTCCCCGGACCCCCCTTGGGGCCATCCGGTCCTCTGACGCCCCCCCCGCCACTGGCAGGGTGACGGGGGGGGGTGCACCGCCACCAGCGGCCCCTGCTTCCCTCCCATTCTGGGTGTTGCCAAAGTCTCAGCCTCCTCCTCCCTCCTCCTCCTCCTCATCCTCCTCCACCTCCTCCTCCTCCTCCTCCTCCTCCTCCTCCACCTCCTCACCTCCTCCTGATTCTCCTGATTCTCCTCCTCCTCCTCCTCCTCCTCCTCCTCCGTTCCGTCGTCGTCGGCTTGCCGGGCGTTCGCGCCTGGGTTCGCCGCCTCGTGGGCGCCTCTTTCGGCTGCAGGGCTATTTTCCAGGGGTTTGGGCTCTTTCGATGGGGTCGCAGCAGACGGGGTCGGAGGATCGCACCGCATCGCGGATGCATCGCCGAGGCATCGGCAACGCTGCTCAATGCGGAGCCAGGTTTTCTCCACGCCGACGTCGCCGATGCCTCGGCGTCACATCGGCGATGCGGTGCAGACCTCGGACCCGATCTGTTCGGATCTCATCTAGGAGGCCTCTACAAAGGCGCCCCTGGTCGAAGATGTCTTAAGGATTTCTTTGAAAACCCAGGTGGCCTCCAATGCACCCCTCACGATGCCCAGGGTGGGCTGGGGACACCTTGGGCCAGGACCATTCTTAGAAACGCCCAACCAATGCCTACCGCAAAAGTACGCTGGACAGTATCGAAAGCTGTTACCTCCTCTTTTCGGCAGGGTGTTTCAGCGGAGGCTATGCCAACGGAGCTGCGAACGTGGCCAGTCGCGGCTTCCCTATTATTCGCCCTCCTCCTTTTCCAACGTTGCACTGGGCACCAACATTGGTCGTTTATGCTTGCTATATATATATATATATATTTGTGTGTGTGTGTTGCTATCTCTCTCTCTCTCTTTATCCCTCTCTCTCTCCCTTGTCCGTGTGTGCCTCCTCGCAGACCTCATGACCGACGGCTTCTCGCGCGCGTCCTGCGCAGTCCCTGCAGCTTCCCCCCCCCCCGCCCGCAGGCGCCGCCGCCGGCGGGCCTGCTGGAGGAGCTCGCGCACGACAACACGGTGCTGGAGTGCAACCTGCGGGACTACAACGCCGCCCTGTGCAGGGCCGTGCAGGAGGCCCTCCCTCGGCGGATCGCGGGGGAGCAGCACGCGGGGTGCCGGCGTCATGTCGGGCCTGTCCCTCTACAGGGGGGATATTCAAGAACAGTCAAACAAAAAGTCTGGGGACGACTGTTTTGACCATTGTTGAACATTTTTGGGGCTATTTTTGGAGAGCATGTTTTTATTGATCCATCCAACATCCCCCTGTGAGAGGACACGCCCGACCTAATGCCAGCGTGAGACAAGCGAGCTCGCTTGCCTCCCAGAAGCGCGCTGTCGAGAGCGTCCGCGGGCTGCAGATGGCCGCCAGCGCCAAGGCAAGAGCCCCCGTTCTCTGAGGAGGAGCCGCCCTCCATGGCCCTTACATAGCGGAACGAGCCAATGACATAAACATAGCATTAGTTGTAGTATGACTAATGATCTCAGTCGTATTAATTATATTACTAAGACAAATAATAGTCATATTATTTTTGAAACAATAATAATAACTCGGAGGTCCGCGCGGATGTCTCGGAACGGCGCTGGAGCCCCCTGGCGGCGCCTCCGGCGCCGCCCCTGGCGCGCTGTGCGCGCCAGGGATGGGGGTCCAGCGCGGATCCAGGAAATCCACGCGGACCTCAGAGTTTTCATGTTTCTGTCATTTTTTCGTTCCTCTTTTGCAGCTGGCGGCTGCAGGCTTGCAGGAGGAGCGCGTGCGGCGCGGAGGCGTGAGCCCCATGTTGCACACGACCCCCCTTCCATCCCTGCCCTTCTGCCGCAGGCTCTCACGGCGAGCGTGCGCGGCGCGGATGCCTCCCTGCAGCTGCTGCAGGCGTTTGTGAGACGAGCATTGCGCGGCGCTGCGGCGAGAACCCCATTTTGAACACGATCCCACTCCAACTCGTCGTCTTCGTCGTCGTCGTCGTCGTCGTCGTCGTCGTCGTCGTCCATCCGCATGTTTGCAGGAAGCTTTCACGACGAGCTTGCGCGGCGTTCAGGCGTTCCATTTTGAACACGACCCCTCCTCCATCCGTACAGCTGCTGCAAGCTTTCAACACGAGTGCGCGCGGCGCAAAGCCTGAATGTAATCGCTGCAGGATCTTAAGACGAATGTGTTTGGCACTCTGGCGAGAGCCCGTGTTTTGAAAATCACCCACGCTCCATCATTGTAGCTGCTGCAAGCTTTTGGGACGATTGTGCGCGGCGCTCAGGTGAGCACACAATTTTAAACATTGCCCCCTACCATCTGTGTACCAGCTGCAAGCTTTCACGACGAGCGTGCGCGGCGCCAAGTTTCCTTATGACAGCTGCAGGCTGTTGAAACAAGTGCGCGCCGCGCTTAGGCGAGAGCCACAGTATGAAAACCACCCACTGTCCATCCTTGAAACTGCTGCAAGTTTTGAAGACGAATGCGTGCGGCTGTAAGGCCAGAGCCTCATATGAAAACGACTTCTCTCCATCAGTGTAAACGTTTGTAGGTGTCAATGTTCGGAGTCACTCTTGGTGAGGGGGTCTCAGGCGAAACACTCCGCCCGCTCTACCGACATGGTTAGAGGCGCGACAGGGAAGAGTTAAGTACAATGAAGTGGCACATTGATGGAGGAGGTGGGGGAAGGAAATGGAGGATCGGGAGGAGGAGGAGGAGGAAGAGGAGCACGAGGAGGAGGAGGAGGAGGAGCGGGAGGGAGAGAGGAAGGAGGAGTGAGGAGAGGGGAGGAGGACACGCGAGGTGCGCTCTCGTTGTATATGATGTTCTACGCCTCCCTCCCACTCCTTAGCATTGCGTAGAGCCCCTCTCTATTCGCACAGTCGGACGCCGAAGAGGACAACGATCCCGAATGAGTACGCGATGCGTGGCATGGTATAGCATTGCGTACTCAAGCATTGCATCAAGGGGACCGAGTATAGGAACAGCCAATTCCGACGAACAGGGGGTCTCACGCAAAAGCCGTCATATGTGACGTGTTGGACGTTGGTCACACGCGGAAGCCGTGATTGGGACGGGTCGTGACCCCGACCTCGTCTTCGTCCGCTCGGGAGGGAGGAGGAGGAGGAGGAGGAGGAGGAGGAGGAGGAGGAGGAGGAGGAGGAGAGGAGGAGGAGGAGGAAGAGAGGAGGAGGAGGGGGAGGAGGAGGAAGACGAGAAGGAGGACCTCGAACAAATCTCCGCAATCGATGGTGAAAGTGCCGTCCAAGAGAGTTTCCAGCCGCGTGCCTGCCGCTGGAGGGACATCTTGATTGGCATCCTCAGAGAGCTTGAGCTTGAGGCCAGCGATCTTGGAGTCGATAGCGTCGAGCTCCACGCTGAGCTCTTGAATCTCCCCCCTCTGCCGTGCCATGCTCTTTTCCCACTTGCCGACCAAGTCCAGATTTTTTTTTCCATCCGCTTGATGTGACCACCTCTCTCGTCCACCAATAGTGACAGCTGCTTCTCAGGCGGCAGAAGCACAAGACCAGCAGCCAGGCGGTCCAACTCCAGCAGGCGGAGCTTGCATGCAACCGTTGGCGACCATGGTGAGGCCCTGCTTGCTGGCCAGAGCCAAGAGCTGCTAGACCTCTTCTCGCTGCATCCTGTGGACATCGAACGCCATAGGGGCCAGCACCGCTGGCGAACTGGGGCCCAGCGCGCAGAGGTGGGCGAGGGTCGCCTGGCTGCCCTTTGCCGTCGCCTTTGCCCTTGCCATTGCTTCTGGCTCCTGCTGGATCGCCCCCGGCGCCGCGCCCGCGGCCGTTGCGCCAGCGCCCTGGCTTGCCTGGCGCCTCGGCCTCTGCCACGGCCAGCTGCTGCTCAGGCCATGGCTCCTTGGAGTAGAGGGACGCGCCGCATTGGAAGCAATTGTTAGCCGACTTCTTATTCATTCCACAGCCGCATGACCAACATGTGAGCAAGTCTGGCTTAGCGGCTGCGAGCTTCCACTCATCAGCAGCAGGGCGAGAATAAACCCAAGGCGCATGCTGTTTAGTCATGCGAGGCTGAACGCCTCAGAGCTGTAACAGTGAGAGTATGTGAAAAGGGAAGAGTCTCCAGCCTTGGCAGGCTGGGAGGGAGACTCTGAGCTGTCGGGGGCCGCCTCTCCCCCACGCCAAAATGTCAAGTTCTGAGCGAAACCGCTACGGACTCGAGCCAACATGGCTACGGAGGAGGAGAAGGAGGAGGAGGAGGAGGAGGAGGAGGAGGAGGGCATTCTGGACTCAGGAGGGGCTCTGGGTTTGGGGCCGTTCCTGAAGCGTAGGTCGGGGGGCTATCTTGCGAAGGCCTTACGGCCGGTGCCGCCAACCCTGAAGGAGGAGGACGGCGACGACGACGACGACGACGACGATGGTGGTAGCGACGGCGGCGAACGAAGGTGATGATGGAAAACATTTCATTATTACGCCGCTACAGAAGTTCATCACGTCTTGTGGGAGCGTCAAGATGATGCAGGTTTCGTCCGCTTCTTCTGCGCGAGCGGGCGGGCGAAGGCTGACCCCTATCCCGACCGCGCCAAGATGTCCCCCCCTTCTCCCCCCATAGAATCCTAGCGGGTTGGGCCAAGAGCGGTCTCATCAAAGATCCGCGATTTCTAAATCCAGGATTTCCCTCCACGCATACAATAGCATATTTTACAACGGACTGTTTTAATCAAAAATAATAAGAATAATAACACCGACGTGAAACACATGGTTTCAGAAGTCCCGCCGGGCGGCGGGATCTTGCCCTGCCGACGCCAGATGATACAGTTACAATTCAAGACGAAATTGTTGCAACGTCGACGTAGGTAAGGGAAGTAGTTGATTTTACCCTCTTGGGGTTGTCGTAGGAGTGCTCTTGGGGCTCTCTTGGGCCTCTTGGGAGCCTCTTGGGTGCTTCTCGGGCGCCTCTTGGGGCCTCCTGGGGGCCTCTTGGGGCGGAAGGCTCGACATGTTGGTTGGTGTTCCCCCGAGCCTCTTGGGGCCCTCTTGGGGCCCGATTCGGTCGTCTTGGGGGCCTCTTGGGCGGTCTTGGGGCCGTCTTGGACAGTTTCCGGGCGCTTTCGGCAGCATCTGGGACCGCCTTGGGGCGAGTTCGGTGGCTTCACTCGTTGACGACGCTGCCCGATTTCCCTTTGGCTCGAAGGTTTGAGGAGGAGGGACCAGGGACAGGGGGGGAGCGGCGATGGCGACGGTTCAAGCGGAAACGCCCCTCACACACGCTGACAGGGTCGGCGGATTCGTGGCCGAGGCTCGCCTTGGTCCGCAGGAAGGCCCTTTCGTCCCTTATTCAGCGCCCCTCGTGGTAGCACGGTGACTGCGCCTGGGGCCCGCGGACTGCGAAAATCACATCGTCGGATATTTGGGTCGGTCTTCCCCGCAGCCCGTGGCGGCGCCCTCCTGCGTTGCTTCTGTGCCACGTCCGCCCTCCCACCCAGAGGAACAAATATCGAGCAAGGTCGGCTCGCCGTTCTGGAAACCTTTTCCCTTCACTTCTGGAGGTTTGATTTCCTCCTCCCACATAGAATATGGACCTCCAGAGCGGAGGTGTTGTGATCCTCTGGCTCCTCCCACTCCTGCGGGATGCGCAGCGCGCTATTACCGAGGCCACTAGCAGTGTGATGTAGGTGGGGCCCCGTAAGTTCTACGTCTCAGGTAATCCTTCCAGGTGATCCTTCCTCCTCCTCCTCCTCCTCCTCCTCCTCCTCCTCCTTATGTTTTTCCTCCTCGTCCCTCTATTATTCCTCCTCCTCCTCTTACACCTCATCCTCCTCCTCCCCCTCGTCCTCCTCCTCCTCCTCCTCCTCCTCCTCTTCCTCCTCCTTTTCCTCCTCCTCCTCCTCCTCCTCCTCCTCCTCCTTATGTTATTCCTCCTCGTCCTCCTCTATCCCTCCTCCTCCTCCTCCTCCTCCTCCCCCCCTCCTTTCCTCCTCCTCTTTCTCCTCCTCCTCCTCCTCCTCCTCCTCCTCCTTATGTTATTCCTCCTCGTCCCTCTATTATTATTCCTCCTCCTCCTCCTCCTACATCTCATCCTCCTCCTCCCCCTCCTCCCCCTCCTCCTCCTCCCTCCTCCTCCTCCTCCTCCTCCTCCTCCTCCTCCTTATGTTATTCCTCCTCGTCCCTCTATTCTTCCTCCTCCTCCTCCTCCTCCTCCTCCGTAGCCATTTTGGCTCAAGATGTCCTGGTGCGCGGCGGCGTCCAAATGGATACCGCTGTGCCGCGGCCAGGAGTGGGGACTTCTTTGCAGCCACAACCAGGGCGAGCTGCCGCCACAACCCGGTCCGCGAGGACCCACAGTTTTGCGCCCACGAGGGCTCTCTCCAGCAGTGCATGGCGGCCGATGAGGAGCGGCGCAGGACTGGTCGTGCTGGCGGCGGCCATCGTGGCCCTGGTGCTGCTGACGGTCGGAGGCGCGGCGACAAGGGCAAGGAGCAGACACCAACTGAGGACCTGCGCTCGGCCTCCCGCAGCACGAACGAGCGTGCCCCTGCGCGCCGACGGGCTCGGCGGGGCCACCCGCGCTCTGACGGCGAGGCGGATGCCTCGGGATCGCAGGCCAGTGATCGTGAGCGCCCTGGACTCGGAGGTCTCGATCGCGCCGCCCAGGACGAGCTCGTGGCCGCCATTGAGGCGGCGGCCACCTTCCCCACGCAGGAGCGCCAGGACATGCAAGTGGAACAAGCGCCCGCTGGACCCCAACAAGCTGGACCTCAACATGCTCCTCCTGACCCGTGGCAACGCCCTGGCGGGGACCCGTGGCATGATCGCGCCGCCCCCGCTGCTGGACACACTGAACTACCTGCTGCTGGCACTCCTGTCGGTGGGATGGCCACCCCTGTGGACGCTGGCGGCATTGACATGCAGGCCATGCTGCAGAGCTGCATTCGCCAGGCCACCGATGCTATCGCCGCGACCTCCATGGCCCAGGTCACCTCCTGCCAGACGCAGCTGGTGCGCATGTTCCAGACGCAGCAGGAGGCAGTCAACAGGTCCCTCGCCGTGCAGACTCGCGACATCGCCTCCATCGGCCAGCGCGCTGACGCGTTGGAGGCGGAGCAGGCCGCCATGCGCAAGCAGATCGGGGACATCAACAAGGCCCTGGCCCTCGCCGAGAAGGAGCTACCCATCATGGACTTCCAGGAGCTGGAGGCGTGGTCTCGTCAACCCAACCCGCGGATCTTCTCGATCGGAGCGCCGCAGTTGGTTGGACCCGCCCAAGCTCTTCAAGGATTGGAGGAGTGGATTCGAGCGGCTGGCCTCACTCACGACATGGTCCGCATCGACCCTGCGGTCCCTGCCAAGCGCTTCAACGTCATGGCGCAGGGCGGCGACGGAGTCGCTCTCCCTCGGGCTCAGGCACTCGCTCGGCATCTACGTGACCCAGCTGGCGGAACGGGTGGCGCTCCTTCAGCGCGCAGAGCGTCGGCGGAGGCGTCGTCCCACTGTACCTCTCGCCTGACAAGTCACCGCAGCAAGTACGAATGGAGATCCAATCGAGGAAGCTCTCGGTCTTGCTGGCAGAAGCTCTTCCTGATCAGTCTTTCAGTGCTCAGCGGGCCCGTGGTCTCATCACCTCCCAGGGCGTCAAGGTTGCCAAGCTCGAGATGGGTGAATCCCGCAACACCGACACCATCATCAGGTGGAACCCAGACATGGTCGCCAGGCTGCACATCGACAGGGAGTCCATCAACACGCAGTTCAAGAAGGCCTTCTCCACGGAGGACAACACCGAGTGGATTTAGCAGCCCACTGTGGGCGCCGTGGCGTCCCCCTGGCGCACGGCATGGCTTTCGTGGACTTCACCTGGTCGTGTGGAATGCCCGTGGCCTCCTCCACTCGGACGCGAGGCTGCGCAGACGCAAGTTGGCACTGCTCGCCACCTACATGAAGGTCAACGCCATCATCGCCGTTCAGGAGGTCCACGGATCTGAGGACGCCCTCAGGATTTTTCTCCAGTCGCAGCCGCAGAAGTACTTGAGCTTCCTCTCGCCTGGCTCTTCCGCCGCCGTGGGCGGAGTCGCCTTTCTCGTCCCTCGATACGCCGACGAAGTTCCAGGGGTGGATGGACCCAGAGCCGAATCTCTGGGAGACGGGAGCGAAGCGAGAAGTGGAAGACCTCCTGTGCGTTCCTCGCCCCCAACTTCTTCTATACCGACTCAAGACACCTGGACAAGTACGCGAACCTCTTCCTCACCTACGACAGCAAGTTGCTCCGACACCTGGTCAAGTACACGACGCTCTCCCACGACATCCACGTCACAACCGAACAACACCTGGTCAAGTACACGTAACTCCACTTCTGCACTACCGGCCTACCGCTTCGACATAGTGGCGGACGGCCGCGCGGCGCTCCTCACGATCACCGACTGCACGGGCAAGTACAGCATGCAGATTTTCAACATCCACAATTACGACCTCAAGCCACACGAGTTCACCGCAGTCCAGCGCACCTGGTCCAGTGGCCTGGCGTGGGCGCGCTGCGACTCGTTACACCGCATCTTCCTGGGCGTCGGTGACTTCAACATAGCTGCCCGCCCGCCAGTCAGTCAACGAGCACCCACAGACACCACAGCTTGGCGCCTCCGACCTGATCACTGTTACCAACTTCGGCAACCTGCGTGGCGCCGTCTATTCGCTGCAGCTCTGGAGGTGGAGTCTCAGTGGCCGACCCACTACGACAAGTCCAGCAAGCAGCTGTCCACGATCGACCGCATTTTATCGGGCATCGACGCGCGCGCCATGCTCTCGGTCTCGACGATCCTCACCACTGCGAGGGACGCGATGGAGCTTTCCGAGGAGGGCATCAGCGACCACGCGCCCCTCGTCCTGCAGATCACCGCCGCACGCCATGTCCCACGAGACGAGCAGCCTATCCCGACGCACCTCTTCAACCATAGGAAGTACCCTGAGACCTACACGCCCATGCTGGACCACTGCTCCTTGGCTGGGGAAACGGCGGAAGGCCGCTGGAGAGCAGCGAAGCAGTGCATGAAACTTGCAGCGCGACGTGTTCGTGATCACCAGCTGCGGACCAACTTCTCCCTACACGTCAAGGACTCCACGGTCGAGACCTCGCACATGGGCTTCAAGTCGGCGGCGAGAGCGGTCTGGCGACAGGACGCTGTCCTGGCAGACAGGCTGCTCGAGTCCTGCCCTGTGCTGGCCGCCCACCTCCACGTTACCGACGGCACGGTGCGCCTCGTGGACCCCCACAGCTTCGCCGCCAACTTCGACGCCATCGCCGAGCGGGTGCACTCCCTGCGCAGGCAGGCGGCGGAGGCAGCAGCTCGAACGGCCAACGTGCGCGACAGCGCAGCCTGGCGGAGGGTTGAGCGCAAGGCCGCCAGGCATGCGCAGCTCTGGGTCCCGTGGCGGCGACGTATGATCCTTTCGGGCCTGCGCGTGGACTCCGCACCGTGTGCCGCCAAGGACTCGAAGGTGGCTCAGCACGTGGTCTCCGATCCCGCGGGCATGAAGGCGACCGTAGCGAACTACTGGGGTGAGATCTTCGCGAAGGTGCCGAACTCTGAACAGCTCAAGGCCTTGGGCGCTTTCCTGGACAAGCACGCGCCAAGGAAGCCCGAGGTTGAACTCCCTCAACCAGCTCTACATGACTTAGAACGTGCGGCCAGAAGGGCCCCCCGAGCGCTGCGGGACCAGATCAGCTGTCGTACGCAGCGTGGCGCCGCAGCCCTGGAGCCTTGCAGCATCTCCAGGGTCTCATGGAAGCCCTCTTCAACGACGGCGTGGCCCCGCTCGACCTCAACTGGTCGATCTTCATCTGCGTGCCAAAGGGCACGGAGGAGGACGACGTCCCCGGCTCCTGCACGCGCACGGCCTCCACGGTGCGCACCCTCTCCCTGAAGAACTGCGACGCCAAGCTGATTGCGGCCTGCGCAGATCGCGGGCTCCAGCCCATCGCCACATCATCTACCTCACCCGAGCAGAAGGGCTTCACTGCTGGGCGGCGCTTCGTCGACCACATCCCGTACCTGGACGCGGAATGCCGTCGGGAGGGCCTTCTTCCTGACGCGGCGACCCGCCGCCCCATGTTCCTGTCGTTCGACTTCCGTCAGGCCTTCCCCTCACTCTTCAGGGAAGTCATCGAGAAGGTCCTCCCGCGCTACGGGGTCCCGCTGGGCTTCTGCAACGCGGTCGCGGCGCTCTACAGCAACTGCCTCGCCTTCAGCTCCTTCCGCGCCGAGGGCACCAGCGCGGAGTTCGAGCCGCTGTTCGCGCTCCTGTGCGGCATCATGCAAGGATGCCCGCTCTCTGGCACGGTCTGGTGCTTGGCTATGGACACGCCCATCCGCGCGCTGCTGGTTGCGATTGCTGAGCATGGGTTCCTCACGGCTTGCGCCGACGACCTCGGGATGCTGATCAAGAACGCGGTCGCCCTCCCCAGCATCGACTCCACCTTCGTCTCCATTGAGTTTGCCTTCAACCTGCAGCTGGCGCTGCACAAGTGCGTGCTGGTGCCGCTGTGGGAGGAGCTCTCGGAGGACACACTGCAGATCGTCAAGGCTTTCCTCGCTAAGGAGGTCCCCCGCTGGTCGGGCTTCCGCGTCGACTCCACGGCCAAGTACCTGGGGACTCACCTGGGGCCAGGCGTCACGGACTTCGGCATCTGGAAGGCTGCTGCGGGGAAATGGTGGACCCGATGCTGGGAGCTGGCGCGCACTGGCATGGCCACCAGCCTTGCGGCACGCGCGTACAACATCAACGCGCTACCGTGCCTGTCGTACCTCGCGCAGTTCTACTTCATTGTGCCTGCCATCTGGAAGGTCGAGTTCACCTCCCTGCACCGCCTGCTGCGGCTGCCGCCCTCGTCCATGCGCAAGGCCGACATCCTGTCGATGAGCGCGTGGTGCGGCTCCCCGTCGCCGACGGGCCTCTTCCCGTACACGCTCGCGGCGATGATGCGCACGGCGGAGAACACGGTTCGTGGATGGGAAGTTCACCTTCACCACCTTCATGAAGCTGCCGTGGAGCATGCCCCACTGATCGACGTGATCAAGGGCAACTGGTCGCCTCCGTGGTGGCAGACGCGGAGGGCGATCGTACAGAACTTCGCCATGATCACGGACACCTACGGCCAGCTGGACATCCCCAGACCGACGCTCGATGTGCTCTCGGTCCCGATTCCGAGCAGGTACATCAAGATCGCGAAGGCGGCGATGACCCTGGAGACGACGGCGGCGGCAGCGGCCATTCCCACCAGGAAGCCCAAGCGCCAGGCCACGGCCGCCATCTCGCTCCGAGGCTCGCTGTACCCCGAGGACCTGGTGGCCACCATCCACCGTCGGCTACGCAGGTGGGGAGTCGTGTGCTCGCTGCCCGAGCTGCGCGAGAGGTGGCCTCCGCTGCGTGACAAGCTGACGGAGGTCCGCCCTGCATGGATGTGGTCGTGGATCCGCACCGCGGTCAACGGCTGGACGACATCTCGCCGCATGAGCGCCGTCATCGATGCGCGACCATGCCTGTTCGGCTGCGACGAGGTGGACGCGCTCGAGCACTACGTCGTCTGCCCCATCCTCAGGGCGTTGACCGCGGGCGACGCTGACGCCGACTCCCTGGGCCACGGCATCGAGTTCCTCGGGTTCGGCGACGAACAGTACCACGCAAGGAGACCGATCAAGGACTGCATCTACTCGGTCGGCCTCATGTGCCAGTGCTACCACATCCAGAAGCACCGCGTGGACGTGGGCCTGGATGCCGGAGCGGCCCATCGATCTGGTGTGAGACTGGCCGCTTTGCACCGCATGCAAGCATAGGCGAGGCTGCAGATCGACCTGCTCGCCGAGCTTCGTGCCCTCCTCCTCCTCCTCCTCCTCCTCCTCCTCCTCCTCTTACACCTCATCCTCCTCCTCCTCCCCCTCGTCCTCCTCCTTCTCCTTCTCCTCTTCCTCCTCCTCCTCCTCTTCCTCCTCCTCCTCCTTATGTATTCCTCCTCGTCCCTCTATTATTCCTCCTCCTCCTCCTCCTCCTCCTCCTCCTCCTCCTCCTCCTCCTCCTCCCCCTCTTCCTCCTCCTCTTACACCTCACCCTCCTCCTCCTCCCCCTCTTCCTCCTCCTCCTCCTCCTCCTCCTCCTCCTCCTCCTCCTCCTCCTCCTTCCTCCTCCTCCTCCTCCTCCTCCTCCTCCTCCGCCTCCTCCTCCTCCCTCCTCCTCCTCCTCCTCCTCCTCCTCCTCCTCCTCCTCCTCCTCCTCCTCCTCCTCCTCCTCCTCCTCCTCCCCCTCCCCCTCCCCCTCCCCTGGGCAGGTCCAGCGCCTCCGCTCCGAGAGCTCCCGGGCCGACGAGGCCCGGGCGCAGGTGCGCCGCCTCCTGGGCCTGCTGGAGGAGGAGCGGGGCGCCCTCGCCCAGGGGGGGGGGGGCCACCGAGGGGGGGGTGAGGTCGGTCCGTTGGTGCATCGAGACGCCCAGGAGCGAAGCAAAACGAGGCCCCTGGCCGCCGCCGGAGCCCGAGAGGCGTCGACAATCGGGGCGCGCGGGGGGCACCACCGGCGGATCGAACTCGTCCCCCCCCCTCGGGGTCGCCCCCCCTGTGGTGGATCCCGCGAGGAGCGGGGCGCCCACGCGCGGCTGCGGGAAGAGAACGGGCGCTTGCGGGCGAGGATCGCGGGCGCCAGTCTTGAACCATCCCTTGTGCATCGAGGGACAGAACGCTGCAGAGACACCAGCCTGCGGATCCCCGCGCGGAGATGAATTGGATCGGCGCCGGGCCCCGCGCAGAGTTTGTCGGATCGGCGCTGGACCCCCCTTGGCGGCGCTTCTGGCGCCGCCCCTGGCGCGCTTCGCGTGTTGGCAAGGAGGGAGGGCCCAGCGCCGATCCAAAAAATCTGCGCCGACCTTGGGACCTCCGAGGGGGAGGGGGAGGAGGAGGGGGAGGAGGAGGAGGAGGAGGAGGAGGAGGTCCTCGCAGATTTCCGTCCTCCGCGAAGTATGTTTATGCAGTGTTTCTGTAGCAATCGTGCAGAAGCGGAGCACATACTTTCCCTCCTCGCCAAGGCTGGATTCGCTTCGAAGTTCTGGTGAGAGCGCACGCCTGGAGAGGTCCGGGGAGCAGCGGCATCGGTACCTTCACGTGACCCTGGCACTGGTAAGTTCAACCTCCTCTGGTCTGCGAGCCGCAGACCTAACTTAGACCGAAGTGAGCACAAGCCTTGGCTGGCCGCTTCCCGACGCCTTCGCGGGCGGGCGGGCGCGAGGCTGGGACGCATCGCAGAGGAGGAGGAGGAGGAGGAGGAGGAGGAGGAGGAGGAGGAGGATGAATAAGGGAGGAGGAGGAGGAGGAGGAGGAGGAGGAGGAGGAGGAGGAGGAGGAATAAGGGAGGAGGGAGGAGGAGGAAAAGGCAACGGAGGAGGAGGAAGGGAGGAGGAGGGGACTAACGCTTCAGCTTCGTTGCCTAAGTCCACCAGCGCAACAAAGGAGGATGAGGAAAAGGAGGAGGCGGAGGAGGAGCAGGAGCAGGAGGAGGAGGAGGAGGACGGAGGACGGAGGACGGAGGAAGAGGAGGACGAGGAGGGAAGAGGAGGATGACGAGGGAGGAAGAGGAGTAGGAGGACGAGGAAGAGGAGGACCGACGAAAGAAAGAGAGTCGCCCCCCCACCCACCGAGAAAAGAAGGAACCTCGAGTTGATTGCCCTGATGCACCGGGCGGCGGACGCGGCCGACGACGCCCAGAGCGCGGCCATCGGGGGGCGCTGGAAGGGGGGAGTAGGGGGAGCAGGAGGAAGATAAAGAGGAGGAAGAGTAGGAGGAGGATGAGGAGAAAGGGGAAGAGGAGGGGAAGAAGGATGGGGGAGAGATGATGATGATGATGATGATGATGATGATGATGATGATGATGATGATGATGATGATGATGATGATGATGATGATGATGATGATGATGATGATGATGATGATGATGATGATGATGATGATGATGATGATGATGATGATGATGATGCTGATGCTGATGCTGATGCTGCTGATGCTGATGCTGATGCTGATGCTGATGCTGATGCTGATGCTGATGCTGATGATGATGATGATGATGATGATGATGATGCTGATGCTGATGCTGATGCTGATGCTGATGCTGATGCTGATGCTGATGCTGATGCTGATGCTGATGCTGATGCTGATGCTGATGGTGATGATGATGGTGATGGATGATGTGATGATGGTGATGATGATGATGGATGGATGATGGATGAGGATGGATGAGGAGGATGAGGAGGATGAGGATGAGGATGAGGATGAGGATGATGATGATGAAGATGATGCTGAAGCTGCTGCTGATGATGATGATGATGGTGATGGTGATGGTGATGGTGATGGTGATGACGATGATGATGATGATGGTGATGATGGTGATGATGATGTTGGTGCTGCTGATGCTGATGCTGATGCTGCTTGTGATGATGATGATGATGATGATGATGATGATGATGATGATGATGATGACGAGGAGGAGGAGAAAGAGGGGGAGGAGGAGGATGAGGAGGAGGAGGAGGAGGAAGAGGAGGAGGAGGAGGAGGAGGAGGAGGAGGACCAGTGTAAACTCAAGACGCATCAACGATTTTGGAATAAAGCCTCTCTCCAAGTCCCCTCTTCATATGTTCGTACAAGAAGTCATCTTCATTGCGGGAAGTGCCCCGTCGGAAGAACTTCAGAATCCCCAGTTGTGTCCAAACATCATTATTTGGGACTTCAACGCCGCTAATCAGCGTGACCG
Source organism: Prorocentrum cordatum (assembly GCA_963575745.1). NCBI lineage: Eukaryota > Dinophyceae > Prorocentrales > Prorocentraceae > Prorocentrum > Prorocentrum cordatum. The sequence goes on along the minus strand of CAUYUJ010008129.1, from coordinate 7,810 downwards.
TTGTGCCCTGACAATCCTAAATCGTAACAGACCAGGACTCCTGAGACTTCAAGGCCGCGAGCCAATGAGACTTTTTTGGCGTCCTGACAATCCTAAGTCGCACCAGAGCACTACTCCTGGGTCTTCAACCATACGAACCCTCGACGTTGCTGCAAGCTTGTAATACATGTGCGCGGAGCTAGGGCGAGAGACACATTTTAAGAGGAGCCGCAATCCGTCTTTGGAATAGCTAGTAACTGTGAGACACATGTGCTGTGCGCTACGGCGATAGCCACATTTTGAAAACGGGCCGCCCCCAATCCTTGAAGGCCGCTGCAAATTTTTAAGACGAATGCGCGCGGCTCTCAGGCGAGAGCCACATTTTGAAAACCGGCCGCCTCCATCCGTGAAGTCGTTGCAGGTGTCAAGCTTCAGGATCACTAGCGGTGAGGCAATCTCGGGCAAAACGACAGGGGGAGTTCTGTGTACATTGAGAAAGGTGGAGGAGGAGGAGGGAGGGGAAGCGGAGGAAGAGGAGGAGGAGGAGGAGCTGGAGGAGGAGAACGAGAAAGTTCGACTTCCGAATTCGGGTTTTCGATTCTCTGGGCTCCCCCCAGGCTGTCGCCTTGGGGGCAGCCGCCTTTGCCGTCCTCGCTCGTTCGTCGTCGTCGTCCTCTTTCTCCTCCTCCTCCTCCCTTACTCTTTCCTCCTCATCCTTCCATCATCCCTTTTTCCTTCCTCCTTCCTCTTTCCTTCCCCTTCCTTCCCCCTCCCGTCCTCCTTTCCTTCTGCTCCTCCTCCTTTTCTTCCTCCTCCTCCTCCTCCTTCTCCTCCTCCTCCTCCTCCTCCTCCTCCACCTCCTCCTCCTCCTCCTGCTCCTGCTCCGCCTCCTCCCCTCCTCCTTCTCCTCCTCTCCTCCTCGTCCTCCTCCTCCCTCCTCCTCCTCCTCCTTCCTCCTCCTCCTCCTCCTCCTCCTCCTCCCCTCCGTCGCCGCCGCCGCCAACGACGATCCTCAGCTCCCCCGTCGGCGGCGCCGTCGCTGTCGAGGCCCCGTCTGCGACGCCGTCGGCGACGACGCCGTCGAGGACGGCGTCGACGACGGCGACATCGACGACGGCGGTCCTCAGGCCCTCGCCGAGGCCCTGGCCAGCGAGAACGCGCGCCTGCGGGCCCTGCTGAGCCGCACCGGCCCGCCAGGGGAGGGGGCTCGCGCGGCGGAAGGGGCGTCAGCAAAAGCTCGCCATCTTTGTCATGCTCGTCCTCTCTCCTCCTCCCTCTCCTCCTTCTCCTCCTCCTCCTTCTCCTCCTCCTCCTCCTCCTCCTCCTCCTCCTCCTCCTCCTCCTCCCCTCCTCCTCCTCCTCTCTCCTCCCTTCTCCTCCTCCCTCCCCCCTCCTTCTCCTCCTCCCCCTCCTCCACCTCCTCCTCCTCACTGCCCTTCCTCCTCGTCGGTCGTCCGTCGTCGTCGTCGTCGTCGTCTCATGACCTCTGCGACTCGTGCCTGGACCCCCACCCCCCGTCAGGATTGCTTTCCTTCCTTCCGCGGGGGTCCATCCTTGCGGCGGCGTCCCGTTGAACCTTGGACCCCTGGCGGCGATCAGAGTGCAACTAGTATTTGAGAGCAAGTTGTACAAACATGTTCTGGCTTCAATTATGGAAGACTCCACGTCCAGGCTCTATCCGCCTCCTCCCCGCATCTGGTTCGGCCTGTGCCGTCTTGGCTGAAGGTGCGTTCGTGGGCCTCCGCGAATGCAGCCGCCTTTCAGCTACAGTACATATATGTAAAGAGGAAGATACCGAGCGATTCATGCCAGCGGCTTCGTATCTTCGCCGCCCCGCTGGGCTCCTGCTCCTGCTGGGGGCCCTCTGCACCGCCTGCGCGCTCAGCTTCGACAGCAAGGCCGGGTGTTGCCAGAAGTGTCCCTGGGCCCAGGCGCCCCCAGGATCCCCCGGCAGGCCCAGATAGCCTCCCCAGACCTCCTCGCGCTGTGAAAAAATCACGACGGGAGGTTTTCCGCTATTTTCGGCCTCCGGGGGACCGTCAAACAACGACTCAGGATGAAAAACCGGTCCCGGTGAAGGGGTCCAGACCTCTGGGGGTCGATGTTGTGACAAAAATCACGACATCGGGGTCTTGGTCCAGAGCACTCTGCACGAGGCCCAGAGGGCCCCAGAGGCCCCAGATGGCTCGAAGGGTGGGGGGACACCTTGGGCCAGGGCCACGTCCAGCAGCATCCGACCAGGGGAACCACCAGCAGAAGGGCCGCCACGGCGGCCGCCAGAAGCACGGCCGGCACGCCCCGGAGGCGCACAAGCAGGCCTTCGTTGGACGGCAAACCGGGGGGGGGGGGGGGCCACAAGCGTTGGGGGAGCGAGGACGGCAGGAAAGCGGCCCCAAAGGGGCCAGAAACGTCTCCCCATACTGCCGCCGCATGCCCAAGAGGTTCACGAAGGACGCAGGCCTCTTCACCCCACGCTTACGGTCGGGAACTTTGGCTCAGAGTGTCGCTCCGCCGGTTCTGGCACACCGCGCGTGGGCGCGACGCGCTATCCACTCCACGTCCCCGAGCGTCGGCGTCCCGAGCTGCTCCCAGCCTCCCGCGGAGCGGAGCGACGCGCTATCCCCTCGCAGGGCATGGCGTGCCGCCGGGGCCACCGCCCCGACACGCTGAGCAGCAGTTCCCGACCGTTTTGCCCCCCGCCCCCCCCTCCCCCCTTAGAGTTAAGTCGTGCCTGTCCCTCTACAGGGGGAATATTCAAAAATAGCCAAAAAATTGTCTAGGGATGATTTGTCCAGCATTTTCGGGATACAGGAGGACGTGCCCGACTCAAC
>CAUYUJ010008128.1:25000-42150 GCA_963575745.1 Prorocentrum cordatum | reverse complement strand
CGCCCTCTCGCGAACCGAAAACGGCCAACTCCTTAAGGGTAGGAGGTCTACCCACCCCCGACTTCACTCTACAGTCATCGCGCTACCAGGAGGAAGACTGGAGAAGGAACGATGGGGCCTCTCTGGCCGCGGGGAGCCTCGGCCACGAACACAGGGGCCCCGACCCAGGCCCGGGGAACGGCCCGAAGACCAGCTCCTCCTTGGTGGGCTCGCTTCCACCACCGCCACCACCAGAAGTGGGAGGGGGAAGGGGTCCTCCTCCTCCTCCTCCTCCTCCTCCTCCTCCTCCTCCTCCTCCTCCTCCTCCTCCCCCTCCTTCCCCCCTCCAACTTATGGTGGTGGTGGTGGTGGAAAACAGGCCCATCGCTCCTGAACCCGAAATGCTCATGTTTTCAGCGTCTTGGCTGCGCGTCCTCATCCTGGGCGGGGCCCTGGAGGCCACAGAGGGCAATGCGTGCTTTGGCGGTGCCAGCGCTGTGCTGTTTTGCCAACTCTGGCGCCGTTGCTCCCCCGGCTCCGTCGCTGATTGTCTGTGGTCCTCTGGCTCTGGCTCCGGCCCTGGAAACGATCTTCTCACCTCCAGAGCCGTTGTTTTCCGCGTCGTGTGCCAGAGGCATTTCTCGAAGCGGGCAGCCAGCACTCTGCCCCCCCGCTGCCGAGGACCCCCGGGGTCCTGGACGGTGGCACCACGGGAGGAGCAGGACGACGACGCGAGCGGGCACGAGGACGCACAGTCGGGCTGCCGAAAGAAGGAACGATCGACAAGGAACGACGCCCGTTTTGGGCCCCAAAAGCGCCTGCGTGCACGAGGACGGCCAGAGGAAAAGCCATAGAAGGACCTAATGAATATCGAGCCCCTTTCTCACCCAAACTGGTCCTTGTTTCAGCGACTTGGCTGTACGAGAGGAGGAACAGACAATGAAGATATCCTCGACGAGGAGGGCGCGCCGAGTCCCGGACGCGCGCCCCCCTCCCCCGAAATGGGTACGGAAAGAATGGGTACACAATGCTCGCAGGGGAGGGGGAGGAGGGGGAGGAGGAGGAGGAGGAGGAGGAGGAGGAGGAGGAGGAAGAGGAGGAGGAGGAGGAGGACGAGGAGGAGGACGGAAAAAATGGGTACAATGCCCAACAACAAATGCTGTCCCAAACCAGCAGCGGCCGCTGTTGGGCAGGCGGCCTTCTGTCTCAAATGGGCACAGGCCGCGGCGGCGCGGACAGCGAGTCCTGTTCAAAATGAACAGGAAGTGCCGTTGGGCACTGTACCCATTCTTTCCGTACCTATTTCGTTCGTGCCGACACAAAGTCACACGCGGGAGGCGAGGGTCCGCTCCGCCGAGCTGGCTCGGGACGAGGGCCCCCCCACGGCGGCAGCCACGGATTCTCTTCGTCAGGGCTGGACAGGAGAACGAGGAGGAGGAGGAGGAGGAGGAGGAGGACAAGGAGGAGGAGGAGGAGGAGGTGGAGGAGGAGCGAGAAGGAGGCGCGAGGAGCGAGGAGGAGCGAGGAGCGAGGAGGAGGAGGAGGAGCGAGGAGCGAGGAGGAGGAGCGAGGAGCGAGGAGCGAGTAGGAGGAGCGATTAGCGAGGAGGAGCGAGGAGGAGCGAGGAGGAGCGAGGACGAGCGAAGAGAGGCGAGGAGTCAACTCGCTCCGCGCAGCCTTCGCGCCCCGCGAAGCGCGCGACAAGCGCGGTCACCTTCGCGCCCTCGCGCGACCACCGGCCACCCTGGAGAAGGGCAAGCTCCCCAGCCCAGGCCGCGGCGCAAGAAGCGCGCGTGCCTGCGCGCCCCCTTGGGGTAATCTGCCGTGACCTTCCAAAGTGCCAAGACATAGCCCTCTGGACCTATGTTGGGATCCGCCAGAAAGGGGGGGGGGACCCTGAGAGGCAGGCACGAGTTCGATCCGCTGGTGCACCGAACTGCCGCAATCTGATGCCCCCCGCATGCGCCACCAATCGGCGATGTATCGCCAACGTCGGCAATGTATCGGCGACGTCGACGCAAAGCAAATCGGGCTCCACATCGAGCCGCATCGGCGATGCGGCGCGACCCTGCGACCCCATTTACTCCGACCCTTTCTAGGAGGCCTAGACTCATATAGGCGGATGTCCGCCAAAACATGCAAAAAAAGTCAAACCAAGGCAAGCATAGTTCATGACTACGTAGCGAAACATAATCCGACAAAATCAATCATAGTCAAGCATAGCGACACATCGCCCCATGACTATGTTTTTTTCTTAAATCTTCCCCCTGTAGAGGGACACGCCCGACGTAACGCAATCCAGGGCGCCTCCTGGAGGGCCGAAGGCCGAGCGGGCTGCGAGCGCAGGCTGCTTAGGCAGACAGGACCGCCGGTCCCCGCGCCTGGCCCTCGGTGTCCGAGTCCACGTGGCCGTGCAGGAGAGAGAGGGGACACCCCTCTCCTCCTCCTCCTCCTCCTCCTCCTCCTCATCCTCCTAGATTCCTCTTTCCTTTCCATCAGCCCTCCCTTACCCCACTCCCCTCACCTCCCTCACCCCTCCCCTTACCTCACCCATCATCCCCCTTCACGACCTCCTCATCTCCTCACATCCTCCTTCCCTCCCCCCCCTTGCAGCTCCCCTCCTCCTCCTCTCCTTCATCTCCCCTCATCCAACTACCTCCTCCCGCCCGTCCCCCCCCCCCAACCCCCACCCCCCGCCTCCCCACCCGGCCCAGCCTGCGGCCCCACGCCCTCACACACCCGCCCCCCGCCGCATCCGACCAACCACCCCCACCCCCCCACCCCCCGCTCCGCCTCCGCCTTCGCCTCCGCCTACTCCTCCTCCTCCTCCTCCTCCTCACTCCTCCTCACTCCTCCCTCCTCTCTTCCTCCTCCTCCTCCTCCTCTCCTCTCCTCCTTCATCCTCCCCGACTCCTCCTCCTCCTCCTCCTCCCCTCCCCTCCCCTCACCCTCCCCCTTCGATATCCACACTCCCCCATCACCACCCCCATCCCCCTCCCTCCCTCCCCCCCCTCCTTCCTCCTCCTCCTCCTCCTCCTCCTCCTCCTCCTCCTCCTCCTCCTCCTCCCCTCCTCCTCCTCACTCCTCCTCCTCATACTCCTCTCCTCCTCTACCTCTCCTCCTCCTCCTCCTCCTCCTCCTCCTCCTCCTTCCTCCTCTCCTTCCTTTCCTCTTCCTCTTCCTCTCCTCAGCTCTCCTCCTCCTCCTCTCCTCCCCTCTCCTCCTCTCCTCCTCCTCCTCCTCCCCCTCCTCCTCCGCCTCCGTCTCCGCCTCCTCCTCCTCCCCCCTGTCTGCTGGCCGGGACCCGCGTCGGGCCGCCCTGGCCCCCCGGCAGGCTCCGCGCCCACGTCCACCGCTGCGGGGACGTGTCCCGGGGACCAGGCGAGCGGTGCGTGTAGTGGACGTCTGCCCGCTCGCTCGGGCGGGCAGCTGTCCAGTCATCCACCGCTCCTCGCGATCCGATGGCACGACCCCGGGGCGGTGGATACTGACACGCTCTGGCGGCCGAGCCCAAGCCGAGCCATCCCGCCATGCGCTGTGTCGGTGCGCGGCCCCAGAGGTCCCAACCCCTTTCCCCTTGGCACTTGGGCAGGGTTTTGTCCCGCATCCAATACTGATGGCGGTCGTCTGTGGGTGCCAGTACTGGCGGCGCGCGCGCAAAGGGGTAGGGGAAGGGAGAGCTTCTTAGAAGCAGCCCTGCTCCTTGGAAGGCGCAGGGCCTTGTCCATAGATGTCAGGCTGGCGCCTTCTAAGAAGCAGCCTCCTCAGGAGCCCTCCCGAAGCAGCCTCCTCAGAAGCCTTCCCCCCTCGCCCTGGCGCCGCATCTTGCAGGATCACGCAGAGCCAGGGTTGCACTGACCAGGGCTAGCGCGCAGGATTCTGCAGGATCCTGCAAAGCCTGACTGACCCTTCGTTCCATAACTAGGGGAACGAAAAGTGGCGTAAACATAAAAACTCGGAGGCCCGCGCGGATTTCTCGGATCGGCGCTGGGGCCCCCCGGCGGCGCCTCCGGCGCCGCCCCTGGCGCGCTCCGCGCGCCAGGGAAGGGGGTCCAGCGCCGATCCGAGAAATCCGCGCGGACCTCCGAGTTCTGATGTTTATGCCACTGTACGTCCCCTACTATCACAGCGTCTGCAGTGCACTCCCCACCCCAGCTGACCTGCCAGGCGGCGCTGAGAGATGGGCAGGCTCTGGTCGGCCAGCCTGTGCCAGTCCTCAAACCTCGACGCTGGCGGGCGGCGACGGCGAGGGGGTCGTCTTCGTTGCCGCCGCCGCCGCGGCCGCCGCCGCCGCCCCCGCCCCCGCCGCCGCTGCCGCTGTTATCGCCGCGCGCGCCCCCGCCGACGCAGCGCACGAGCGTGCAAATCGCCGGCCCAACGGCCCAGAGGCGTGCCAAAACCTCCGGTAAGAGCTCCAGAACAGTTCCAGTTCGCACGCGCGGGGCGGCCCCTGGGGGGTCCCGGACGAAACGGACCCTGCGCGTAGCCTGCGGGGTTCCCAAGGGCGCTCCGAGTCAGCAGGGCGCTCCAGGAACCGGCCCACGAGGGTGCCAAGACGGCCTGGTCCACTTGCGCTCCAAGACAACCGAAGATCGCCTCAGGAAGGCTTCAGAGGGCCCCAAGACCAAGACCGCTCCAAGGCAGCCCAATATCGCTTCAAGCAGCCCAGAAGGCTCCCAGAAGCGCTCCAAGAACACACCTGAGAAGGCCCCAGGAAGGAACAAGCATTGATTCCCATCACTGAAGGGGCCCTGGGACACACAAATAAATCCGCCAATCTGGCGTGTGAGTTTCAAGGAGTCTCAGCTACAGCCTCGAGGCTGAGCCTCAGCCTCTGGGGGGGTTGCCGGGGTGGCTCTGCCGGGGAAGGGGGGGTGGGGGGGGGGGGTGCGAGTTTCAGGCGGATGCGTTTTTGACACTCCTCACAAGGATCGTGGCCTCCGAGGGGGTTCCGAACTCGAGTACCACCCCTCCCGCACCAAGAGGCTCCGAGGAGGCCTCCAAGAGGCCCCAAGGGGCGCAGAAGAGGCCCCCAAGAAGCCCCAAGAGGCTCCCAAGAGACCCCCAAGAGGCCCTCTAGTGGCCCCAAGAGGCCCCCAAGAGCCCCAAGAGGCGCCCAAGAGGCCCCCAGAAGTCCCAGCCAACCACGAGATCCCAACCAGCATCCATGAGGCCTCTGACCCACCACCCACGCACGGTGGCGGGATAGGCCGACGGCCACTGGATCCGCCGCCCCCTGTGGTCTTGCCACAGGGGTGCACGGCGTGCTGGATGTTTCAGGTTTTGGTTTTGGTTCTTTTTCTAAAAGAACTCCCCAGTGGGCTTCGGCCCGTCCCGCCGGCCACCCGCAAGTTTCCGAAAATCCATCTGTCAATGCCTTTGTTGCCCCAACTTGGCCCAAGATGGCCTCCAAGACGGCCAAGATGGCCCAAGATGGCCTCCAAGATGCTTCCAAGACGGCCAAGATGGCCTCCAAGACGGGTAAGATGGCTCCAAGATGCACCCAAGACGGCCCAAGATGGCCTCAAGATGGTCTAAGACGGCCCAAAAGGCCCGCAAAAGGCCTCCAAGACGGCCCAAGAGCCCTCCAAGACGCCCTCCAGGAAGGCCCGAATAGGTTAAAATCATTGATTTTCCTTAGGTTTTTCAAGGATTTTGGCATGTTCTTCTTTTCAGCTCTCCGACGGCCCAAGACGGCCCAAGAGGTCCCCAACATCGCCCCAACAGCACCCAAGAGGCCTCCAAGATGGCCCCATGACGGCCCAAGAGGCCCCCAAGAAGGCCCCAAGAGGGCCTCAAGACGGCCCAAGAGGCCTCCAAGACGCCCAAGATGGCCTCCAAGACGGCCAAGATGGCCCAAGATGGCCTCCAAGATGCCTCCAAGACGGCCAAGATGGCCTCCAAGACGGGTAAGATGGCTCCAAGATGCACCCAAGAGGGTCCAAGATGGCCCAGAAAAAGCCCCCAAGACGGCTCCCGACGGCGTCAGACGTGCCAGGAACCCACCAAGATGGCCGAAGCTGGCTCGAAGCTGGCCAAAAAGGGCCCAAGAGGCCCCCAAGAGGGCCTCCAGGAAGGCCAGAAAAAGGCCAAACGCATTGATTGTCCGTAGGTTTTTGACGGATTTTGACATTTCCTTCTTTTCGGCCTTCCGACGGCCCGAGACGGCCCAAGCGCCCCCAAAGATCGCCGACAGATCGCCCAAGAGGCCTCCAAGACGGCCACGATGACCATCAAGACGCCCACGTGTTCCCCGAAGGCTTTCCAAACCGATTCGGGGAACACATGGTCCGATGGCTTGGCAGGTCTGGCCTCAATGTTCGGCCACATAGGCGCTTCCACAAAGGCAGGGGGCGGCGGTGATTCGCCGTAGGCGTCTTCGATAAATGCTGAGTGAGAGGAGGGGAGGGACAAAAAGAGAGGAGGGACGAGGGCGAAGAAGGATCACATCAGTCGGAGCGCCCTGGATCGGCGGCACTGGCCGAAGGCCACTACAATACACACAAATAAAAGGATGCCTCATATGTTCCTATATTTTCTGAGTTTTTGTCTTCCCCCCCACTTCCCATATTTTCCCATATTTTCCTGGGAATGGACGATTAATTGTGTCTGTATGCTTTTTTCCCCTCCTGAATCACGTGTTCCAGCGGTTATCAAATTCTTTCCTTTTCGGATGCGGAGCCTTCCCCGAAACATCGCCCCCACGAGACCGCTCCAAGAGGCCCCCCAGAGGCCCCAGAGACCGGAAAGACTGCCCCACGAGGTCTCAGGAAGTCCCAACTTCAAGGCTGCCAAGAAGGCTCCGAGACGCCTCCCGAGAGACACCAAGACGCCTCTAGAAGAGAGGCGTCTTGTCCACGACCCCGTCTGTCCCCACGAGTGCCCCAAGAAGCAATCGAGATGTTTCCTCCTCCTCCTCCTCCACCTCCTCCTCCTCGCTCGCCGCGAGCACACCAACAGCGACAGTGATGCAACGTTGGCCGGCGGAATGAGCGAAGCGACACATAAACTACAGTCGTACCTCGGCCCGAATAGTTGGAGGGAGTTGTTGTGGAACTCACTTCATCCTTACCCCCGGCGCGTGGGAGAGTCGCTTCCAAACGCACCCCCACGGGCGCGCCGGGCGTGTCCCAACCCGGCGCCCTCGCTCGAGACATCCTCGAAAAATCGCCACGCGGTCCCCCAGCGCACCCCCGGGGATCATTTCCGGCGCTGCAGGCTGCACCCCGTGCGCTGGGCGTGTCCCAACCCGGCGCCCTTGCTCGAGACATCCTCGCAAAATCGCCACACGGGCTCCCAACGCACCCCCAGGGACCATTTCCGGCGCTGCACCGGGCGCACCGGGTGCGCCGGGCGTCCCAACCTGGCGCCCTCGCTCGAGACATCCTTCCAAAATCGCCACACGGGCCTCCAGCGTACCTCCAGGGATCCCCATGGGTGATCCCCGCCCACCGGATCCTCACCATCCCTGATCTTCATTCTCATCCTCGCTCTCCCGATCCTCGCCCGCCGCACCAACGTCACCCGCTCATTCTTACCATCGTCATCGAGCACAGGCGCACGCGCCTTTTCTCTATTATACAGAATCTCCCGATCAACCGCAGAGCGGCCGGCTATAGTATCCTTCAAGAACATGAAGCCTCCCGCCGGCCAAAACACACAGAACATCCAATAAACACGAATGACACTACGGCACCCTCCCCGAGCCGACCTCGACTTTGTACCTCGGTCCGACTGTACAGTGGGGGCTCGGCCACAAGAAAACTCCGCAAGAAACCCAACCCTGGAATACGCGATTTGTTCAGTAAAAATCCACATGTGTCGATCGAAAATCGTCAATATCTCATTGGGAGCCCATCAAAATCCAAGAAACGCAGGGCACCCTGGCAAAATCCAACTGGTTTCTTGGCACGCGCCCCAACTGTATACGCTTCGGGTGAGAGGCCAATAGGGGCCTCAATCAGGGCTTGATCCAGCAGGGCCTGATGCGTGCGGGAAGATGGGCAGCCCCAGTGCGGGGCCGTGCCACTTGCGGCCCACAGAGGCAAAACACAAGGGCAGAAAACGGTCAAACAACTGCATCATCCATCCTGCCCTCCTCCTCCTCCTCCTCCGCCTCCTCCTCCTCATGCGCCTCCATGATTTCCCTGTCTGTCCGCGTGTCTCTCGCCATCTCCTTCATTGCCAGCTCGAGCTCGTGGGGGAGCTCCGCGGGCAATTCGGGCAGTTTCCCGAGCAAAGCTCCATCCGAGAGGGAGGGGTGAGGAGACGACAGAGGAGGAGGAAGAAGAGTCGCCCTGCCAACCCTGTCGTGGTGTCGCAAACGGCGGCCGCCGCGGGCTGTCCACTTCTGCGGGTCCGGTAGTCTGCGTTGGGTTCGTTCTCCCTCTCTTGAGCACGGGCCGACCGTCCTGGCGTTCCTCTAGGCCTACCACGAGGATCTCTCAGAACAGAATAATGTTCTAAGAACCAAACAGTGTCCTTGGAACATGAAGCCGATGACTGAAACCAAGACGGTCTCAGCCAGAGATGTTCTAAGAACATCTCGTGCAAACCACAAGAAATTGTTAGAACCATCTTTGGTGAGCCTATAGGCAAGCCGGGACGCCTCGCCGGGACGCCTCGCCACTGCTTGACTATCGAAGCAGGACCACAAAACATCATGCGTTTACAATAGAGTATCCAGCATCTAAGATGTGCTGAACCTCGGCTTTGCGCTGCACATCTGGTTAATATGCATGCCTCGCATCCACGAGAGAGGAGGACTGGAGGATGTAGAAGAGAAGAAAGAAGAGCATGATGAGAATGAGGAAGAGGCGGAGGAAGAGGATCAGGGGCGAGTGGAGGAGGAAAAGGTGGAGGAGGCAAAGGGAGGAAGAGGAGCAAGCTAGAGGGAGGAGGAGCAGGCGAAGCAGGACACGCCCTTTCTGGGAGCAAGCTCAAGTCCGAGAGTCGCGGTCGGCCCTCGAGAGTTCGACATGACGGAGGAGGAGGAGGAGGAGGAGGAGGAGCAGGACAGATGAGGAAGAGAAGGAGGAGAAACACGAAGACGAGAGGAGGAAGACGAGGAGGAGGTGGTCGAACAGCGAGTGAGCGAGACCCATCGCTGCACGAATGCGAATGAAACGGCGCACTCTGACGAACGAGTTCGACCCGGCTGAGAACACCTTCAGCCATCGGCCCGAACGGATTCTGATTGAAAGCTCGGCTCGATTGGGATCCGGGGCCCTGAGAGGAGGAGGAGGAGGGGGAGGAGGAGGGGGAGGAGGAGGAAGAGGAGGAGGAGGAGGAGGAGGACGAGGAGGAGGAGGAGGAGGAGGAGGAGTAGGAGCGAGAAGAGGGGGAAGAGGAGGAGGCGAAAGAATCCCTGGTTTCTCTTTCCCCCTTCCTCTCCAGGAGAGCGACCCGTAGGTCTCCGCACAGGTCTTCGGAGAACCTTGGAGGACACGATGACTGATTGCCTGGGCTCGGTACGAAAATGAAAGCTGCTGCGTCATCGCCCTCACGCCTGTACCCAAAAACGAAATTCAGAACTATCATCGCATGATGCTCACAGAATGGCAACCTCCAAATGTCCAAACATGATCGACCCGCGATACCGGAAAGGGATTTAGCACTACGCGGTCTGGAAACGTTTCAAAGGACCTCACGAGAGCGGTGGGCAGTGGCAATGCTGAAGATATCGATGGTGATGATACTGTGCCAGGGGATGCGTGTGCTGCGCTGGACGTGTCAATGGACGTACCACGGGACGTGCCGCGGGACATGCCAGGGGAACGCGCCGCGGAACATCCCAAAGGACGCGCCAGGGAACGTGCCAGGGGACGTGCCAGGGGACGTGCCATGGGGACGCTCCGCGGGACGTGCCAAGGGGACGCCTTACAGAACGTGCTGGTGGACGTGCCACGGGACGTGCCAGGGGACGCGCCGCGCCACGTGCCAGGGGGACGCGCCACGGAACGTGCCAGGGAAGGTGCCAGAGGACGCGTCAGGTAACGTGCTACGAAACGTGGCACGGGATGCGCCAGAGACGCGCCAAGGGACGCGCCGCGGATCACCTGGAGCCTCCTAGGATTTCCGTGCCCTGATATTAGCCGAGATGTCGAGTGCCACGCAATCCTTCGTAAATTACGCTGCGTCCGCGCTCCCTGGGATACGAGTCATCGCAAATTCCGCTGGGCCCGCACTCCCAATGCCACGAGTTCTAGCAAGTGATGCTGCGCCCGCTCCCCCAAGGCCACGATCCCTCTGAAATTACGCTGCGTCCGCGTTCCCAGTGCCTCCTAACTTACAGTGGATTCGCGCTCCCAGTGCCAAGATGCCTCGTAGATTACGCTCGATCCCTGGTAAATCAGGCGGGTATGCCGAAGGTATTCCGAAGGTACGTCGGACAGACTGGTTGAAGGTACGCCGAAGGCACGCTGAAGGTACGCCTTTCCTGTGTCGCTCTAGATTAGAATCGTGGTCGCAGGTGCGCCGACGGTACGGTGCAGGTACGCGTGTCCGAAGCAGCGAAGGCAAGTCGCAGGCAGACAGGAACGGGGGGGCGGGAGAGGACAGACCCCCGCTCCCCCCGCTTCCCCAGGGCCTCGCCCTCCCAGACCCCGCGGACCCAGAAAAGGGCCCGCGCACGACGGACCCACAAACAAACCCATTACTGAAGGGGCCCTGGAACACACAAATAAATACACACGAATAAAAAGATGCCCCATATTTTCTCATATGTTCTGGCCTTTCGTCTTCCCCCCCACTTCCCATAGTTTCCCATCTTTTGTGGGGAATCGACGATGAATTGTGTCTGTGTGTTTTTACCTAACAGCGAAGACTGATAGGTTTCTAGTGGTGTCAAAAGAGAGCATCTGATGACTCAGAAGGGAGGTCTGGGCGGCATCCGGACAGCGAGGGCCGGGCTCGTTTTAAGCAAACAGTCACACACTTCGTGCTCTTCGACCTCCCAGAACTCCATTCCCGAGCCACATTGTGAATGCCCGGAGCCAACTGTAGGTCACTTCGTGCTCTTGGACTTCCCAGAACTCCATTCCCGGGCCACATTTTGGATGCCCGGAGCCAACTGTAGGCCACTTCGTGCTCTTAGACTTCCCAGAACTCCATTCCCGGGCCACATTTTGGATGCCCGGAGCCAACTGTAGGCCACTTCGTGCTCTTGGATTTCCCAGAACACCATTCCCAGGCCACATTTTGAATGCCTGGAGCCAACTGTAAGCCATTTCGTGTTTTTCGAGTTCCCAGAACTCCACTCCCCGGCCACATTTTGAATGCCCGGAGCCAACTGTAGGCCACTTCGTGGTCTTAGACTTCCCAGAACTCCATTCCCGGGCCACATTTTGGATGCCCGGAGCCAACTGTAGGACACTTCGTGCTCTTGGATTTCCCAGAACACCATTCCCAGGCCAAATTTTGAATGCCCGGAGCCAACTGTAAGCCATTTCGTGTTTTTCGAGTTCCCAGAATCAGGCTGATGCTGAGGCTGAGGCAGGCGGAGGCTGAGGCAGGCTGAGGCTGAGGCCGAGGCTGAAAGCCGACTGAGGCTGAGGCGGCTGAAGCAGGCTGACGCTGAGGCTGAGGCAGGCTGAGGCTGAGGCTGAGGCAGGCTGATGCTGAGGCAGGCTGAGGCTGAGGCTGAGGCTGATGCAGGCTGAGGCTGAGGCAGGCTGAGGCTGAGGCCGAGGCTGAAGGCAGACTGAGGCTGAGGCTGAAGGCAGGCTGAGGCTGAGGCTGAGGCAGGCTGAGGCTGAGGCTGAGGCAGGCTGAGGCTGAGGCAGGCTGAGGCTGAGGCTGAGGCAGGCTGAGGCTGAGGCCGAGGCTGAAGGCAGACTGAGGCTGAGGCTGAAGCAGGCTGAGGCTGAGGCTGAGGCTGAGGCTGGCTGAGGCTGAGGCTGAGGCAGGCTGATGCTGCTGAGGCTGAGGCTGAGGCAGGCTGAGGCTGAGGCAGGCTGAGGCTGAGGCCGAGGCTGAAGGCAGACTGAGGCTGAGGCTGAAGCAGGCTGAGGCTGAGGCAGGCAGGCTGAGGCTGAGGCTGAGGCTGGCTGAGGCAGGCTGAGGCTGAGGCTGAGGCTGATGCAGGCTGAGGCTGATGCAGGCTGAGGCTGAGGCCGAGGCTGTAGGCAGACCGAGGCTGAGGCTGAAGCAGGCTGAGGCTGAGGCTGAGGCAGGCTGAGGCTGAGGCTGAGGCAGGCTGATGCTAAGGCAGGCTGAGGCTGAGGCTGAGGCAGGCTGAGGCTGAGGCCGAGGCTGAAGGCAGACTGAGGCTGAAGCTGAAGCAGGCTGAGGCTGAGGCAGGCTGAGGCTGAGGCAGGCTGAGGCTGAGGCTGAGGCAGGCTGATGCTGAGGCAAGCTGAGGCTGAGGCTGAGGCTGATGCAGGCTGAGGCTGAGGCAGCCCGAGGTTGAGGCTCATGCAGGCTGAGGCTGAGGCAGGCGGAGGCTGAGGCCGAGGCTGAGGCAGACTGAGGCTGAGGCTGAAGCAGGCTGAGGCTGAGGCTGAGGCAGGCTGAGGCTGAGGCTGAGGCAGGCTGATGCTGAGGCAGGCTGGGACTGAGGCTGAGGCTGATGCAGGCTGAGGCTGCGGCAGGCTGAGGCTGAGGCCGAGGCCGACGGCAGACTGAGGCTGAAGCTGAAGCGGGCTGAGGCTGAGGCTGAGGCAGGCTGAGGTTGAGGCTGAGGCAGGCTGAGGCTGAGGCAGACTGAGGCTGAGGCTGAGGCTGATGCAGGGTGAGGCTGAGGCCGAGGCTGAGGCTGAGGCCGAGGCTGCGGGCAGACTGAGGCTGAGGCTGAAGCAGGCTGAGGCTGAGGCTGAGGCAGGCTGAGGCTGAGGCTGAAGCAGGCTGAGGCAGGCTGATGCTGAGGCAGGCTGAGGCTGAGGCTGAGGCTGAGGCAGGCTGAGGCTGAGGCCGAGGCTGAAGGCAGACTGAGGCTGAAGCTGAAGCAGGCTGAGGCTGAGGCTGAGGCAGGCTGAGGTTGAGGCTGATTCAGGCTGATGCTGAGGCAGACTGAGGCTGAGGCTGAGGCTGATGCAGGGTGAGGCTGAGGCTGAGGCAGGCTGAGGCTGAGGCCGAGGCTGAAGGCAGACTGAGGCTGAGGCTGAAGCAGGCTGAGGCTGAGGCTGAGGCAGGCTGAGGCTGAGGCTGAGGCAGACTTAGGCTGAGGCTGTGACTGCGACTGCCGTTGCCGCTGCGACTGTCATCGCGAATGCGACTACGACTGCGAGAACAGCAGAATTCTACAACTGGGTTCTCATTTGAATCGTAAGGGGAATGCTTCCAGATATGCTCCTACACATCGCTGTTAGGTTGCTTTTTCGGGATAATTGTCCCCTCCCGAAATACGACGAGGCAGCGCCCCTCAATGCCACGACCCGTCGCAAACTGCGCTGCGCCCGCGCCCCCGGGGCTGCGATCCCTCACGACCTGCCCTGCGTCCGCGCCCCCGGAGCCACGATGCCGCGTGCCTCTCTCCGGGTCCGCGCTCTCGGGGCCACGACCCTGGTAAATTGTGCTGGGTCTGCACTCCCAGTGCCAAGGATCCCTCGCGTAAGTGCAAAATCGCTCGCGCCCCCACGGCCACGACCCATCGGGAGCTGCGCTGCGCCCGCGCTCCCAGAGCCACGATCCCTTGTGTGAATTGCTCTGTTTCCTCGCTCCCAAAAGCGCCTTGTTCAATTCGGCTACACGCAAGAGTGATCCTGGGTACGAGTGACCTTTGGTGCGCGACTTTTTGGGGGCCGCAGGGGGACCAAACCTGGGCGCACAAGCAGCTGCGACTGCTTCGTTTTCAGCCATCTGGGGACCCATCTGTGCCCACACCAAAGGTCACTCCGGCGAAAGGTCACTCTTACGTCTAGTCGATCAATTCGCGGCCATAGCGGCCGGTATCGGGGGGAAGGGGGGGGGGACGGGGGGGGCATACAACGCAACGCCCCCCACCCCGACTGCGGTGCCGGACGCACCGCGGCAATGCTGGGGGCGCAGTGAGCGGAGGAGTGATAGGGGGGAGGGGGGAAGGGGAGGAGGAGGAAGAGGAGGAGGAGGTGAAGGAAAAAGAGGGAAAGGGAAACGGAGGTGGAGGAGCGAGGAGGAGAAGGAGGAAAACGAGGAGGAGGAGGAGGACGAGGTGGACGAGGAGGAGGACGATGAGGAGAAGGATGGGGGGAGGAGGAGGAGGAGGAGATGGAGGAGGAGGAGGAGGAGGAAGAGGAGGAGGAGGAGGCGGAGGAAGGGAGGAAGGGGAGTATAAGGACGACGACGACAAGGAAGAGGAAGGGGAATACTGGGGAGAGAACATCACGCGCGTTATGGCCCAGAGTTTAGAACAAAAACACCGTCCAGGGGCCACGATCTTTTGCAAATTACGCAACCCCTCGCTCCCAGTGTCACGAGACACCGTGCGGAGGGTGGCCCCACCAAAAAGAGCCGCCTCCATCTCCAGAGGGTGAAAGAAACAATACTGCTCTTTACTGTGACGTTTCGGTCGTCACGGCTACAACGGCAGGTGGTCGTATTTTTTTCCCAAGCACCCCAGATACCCCGATGAGAATTCTGGAAAATCCCCAGCAGAAGAAACTGTTGTAAGGTATTCCACATCTTGAGTCGCTTGGTTGATGTTGCCTGGCTCTTGTGGGCCCCCACACTGGGGGCCCCAGACGACCACCTGCTTAAATACCCCCGAGGGTGGCCCGCACACGTTAAAACACTTGGTTCCAGCTCGTCGCAGCCACGTTCGATACCCATTCAGGGTGGCCTGAACAAGTAAGATCACGTGGTTCCAGCTCGGGGCCGCCATGTTAGATACCCATCTGGGCCGCCAGGACTCGCAAAACCATAGGTTCCAACTCGGAGCCACCATGTTAGAGACCGCCCCCACGCGGCCTGGACACATGAAGACACACGGTTCCAACTCGGGGCAACCATGTTGGATCCCTCTCTGGGTGGCCTGGAAACGTGAAAACACGTAGTTTCGACTCGGGACCACCATGTTGGATACCCCCCTTGGGTGGCCTGGACTCTGGACTCGTGAAAACACGCGGTTCCAGCTCGGGGCCACCGCGTTAGATACCTCTCTGGGTGGCCTGGACACGTGGAAACATCTGGTTCCAGCTCGGGGCTACCAGATTAGATACCTCAGGTATTATACATATGTTGTCGGTGTATTGACTGTGTCTGGCCCTTGTGGGCCCCCACACTAGGGCCCCCAAACGACCACGTATTGAATGCCTCACCCGTGGGTGGCCCGTACACGTAAAATCGCGGGGTTCCAGCTCGGGGCAGCCATGTTGAATGCCCCTCTGGGTGTCCTGAACACGTGGAAACATGGAATCACAAGGCTCCTGCTCGGGACCACCATGTTAGATACCCCACAAGGTTGCCTGGACACGCAAAAACACGTGGTTCCAGCGCGGGGCCACCATGTTAGAGGGCCCAGTGAATGGCCTGGACACGTGAAAGCACGAGGTTCCAACTAGGGACAACCATGGAAGATACCCCCTGGGCGACCTGGGAACGTTGCAAAAAGGACTTCGCATGAGACAACATCAAGAATTTTAACCAGGAAAGGGAGCAACATTTAGGACAAAACAACAATTTCGCTCGATATATCCTCAACAAATTATTCAACAGAAGCGTTTCGATCGAGCAATCCGCAAAACAAGGAAAACGTACTTGACCCAATGTACCGCTCGGACTTGTAAAAAAGAACACTTCGCTCGGGACATCCTCAACATGTTAGTTTCGCCAAGCCTGCGCAAGTTGAGGGCCTGGGGCAGATTGGCATCCTAAAAAAGAACCCTGGGCCGGCGCCCTTTCCGTGAAAAGGATTAACAACGCCAAGTGATGTCAGTACGGGGGTCCAAAGAATTTCATTCGCGCAACAAAGACGGACACCTATGTGTATGGAACACAGTGTGTGTGCGTGGAATCCAATGTTGCGCTTGGAGCCTCAGGGCCCGCGATGGGGAAAGCCATTCAGTCGGACCTTGGACAGAAGAACATCCTCCAAGAACATGAGACCCTCCGCCGGCCAAAAAACACACACACACACACTGACTACCTACCAGACCACCCCAACCCGACCCGAAGACCCGAATTTCGAGTTGGGGGGGGGGGTATGGATTTCATGTGTGTTTTTTTCAATGCTCCCCGACCGACCCCCCCACCCACTGGAAATGGAGGGCAAATTCAAGCCTCCGGGTTGGGTTGGGGTGGTTGGTAGGTGGTGAGTATCCCTCACCCATCCCTTGAGCAGGGACCGACCGTCCCGGCATTCCTATAGTCATGCCACGAAATGTTCTTAGAACCCAAAAATGCTCTAAGAACAAAAACAATATGAACCCGATGTGATAAAACAAGACAGGCTCCGCCAGAAAAGTTCTAAGAACGTTTCGTGGAAACCACAAAAGGTTCTCAGAGCATTGTTTGGTAGGGCTACAGGCGAGCCAGGACGCTTCGCCGCTGCTTGAGAATCCCCTCGACCCACGAGAAACGGAGCGGCCGGCGCGGCAACGGCGGCACACGGAGCCTGCGGGCGCGGGGGCGCCGCAGGGACCAGTGGGCCAAGAGGAGCCCACCGGGCTCCGAGCAGCCACCGCTGTGAGCGCGGGCCACGGGGCAAGGGTTGTGGATGCCATGACAGTAGACACTCTAACAGTCCTACCATTGAATTGGAAATGTGCTTAAAATGTGTAAAACATGTTCTGTAAATGTTTCGAACATGTTCTTGCATATCAAAACATGTTTGAAACGTGTTTTAGACATCTAGAAACAATTCGGCAGCCTGCTTCCTCGCCGTTAATCAACTTCCACAAGGCAAGAGGACTTCGAGGAGGCCAGACGGATCCACGCCGCCCTGGATCAAGGGCGACGGACGGGGCCAGTTCCTCAGAGGCCAAAGTGGAGACCCTCGCTGCAAGCACTGCTTACGTACGTCACTCCTCCACCCTCCCCTCGTCATCTCTCTTGGGGTACAGGGAGGGAGGAGCGACGAGCACGAGGAGAAGTGATGAGGCGAGGAAGCGAGGGGGCGAGTGAGTGAGGAGTGAGGGCAAGAGGGCTGAGGGCAACGACGAGGAGAAATGACGGGTGATATCGAGGAGAAGTCAGGAGCATGGATGAGGAGAAGGAGGAGGAGGAGGATCGGAGGACGAGTATGAGGAAGAGGAAGA
>CAUYUJ010008128.1:0-20000 GCA_963575745.1 Prorocentrum cordatum | reverse complement strand
TCATCCCCACCACAACCACCACCACCACCATCAGTGTCAGCATCAGCACCAGCACCAGCATCATCATCATCATCCTCATCATCATCGTCAACATCACCAGTACTATCGCCACCACCATCATCATCACCACAACTATCACCATCAGCATCGTCATCAACAGCAGCAACAACACCAACCACCTTATCATCATTATCAGTATCCGTACCCTTCCCCACCCTCGGTACCGCTCCCCTCCTCCCCCACCATTCCTTCTCGTCCTGCTCCTTAGCATCCTCCCCTCGCCCCCCCCACCCCCTCCCCACTCCTCCTCCTCCTCCTCCTCCTCATCCTCCTCCTCCTCCTCCTTCCCCTCCTCCTCCTCCTACTCCTCCTCTTCTCCTTCTCCTCCATTCCGTCTCATTATAGGTAACTCCTCCCTGTCGCACCCCGAGGCCGATCGAAAAGGCGGGCGGGGCGTTTCGCCTGAGACTTCCTCACCATCTATGACCCTGATGCTTAAACAGTGGCAACAATTTCACAGATGGAGGACCGGTGTTTGTTTAATGTGGCTCTCGTTTTGGCGCCGCGCACAATTGCTTTCACCATGTGGGATAAATTCAAGGATTGAAGGCGGGCGATGTTCAAATTGTGGCTCTCGCCTCAGCGCTGCGCACATTCGTATGACATCGTTGCAGGAATTTTGCGGATTGAGGGCGGGTGGTTTTCAAAATGTGGTTCTCGCCGCAGCGCCGCGATAATTCGTTTCAAACACGTGGAAAGAGTTTCACAGATGGAGGGCAGGCCCTTTTCAAAATGCGGCTCTCGCCCTTGCGCCCGCCGCGCACATTCGTTGAGAATGCTTGGAAGAGCTTCACGGATGGAGGGCGGTTCGTTTTCAAACTCTGTCTCTCGCCCTACTGCCGCGCACACTCGCCCTAATCAGCTGAAAGAGTTTCACGGATTGGGGGCGGGTCGTTTGCAAATGTGGCTCCCGCCAGAGCGCAGCGCAGATTGCGTGTAGGAGTGTGCAGCAGTTTCACGGATTGAGGGCGGGTCGTTTGCAACATGTGGCTCTCGCCCTAGCGCAACACACATTCGTTGTACACATTTGCAAGACGTTCATTGGTTCTCATGGTTAACGTAGTACCAACAATCGTGTTTCGGAGCGGTTCAGGGTTGTCAGGGCGCAACAGTTACGTGAATTCGCGGTGCTGAAGTTCCAGGAGTAGCGTTCTGGCACGATTTGGGGCCGCCAAGGCGTAACTGTCAAATTAACTCGTGGCGCGGAAGTCCTGAGAATGGTGCTTCGGCAAGGTTCAAGATGTTCACATGGTTCCCCCCAAGGGGGCAATTCCCACAGTGGCAATGACCCCTTGTAGGGGCCTAAGCAGAGGGATCTTGGAGGGAGGGTGTCGTTCAGCATCGTTGGTGACTCTTGGGTTATACTGGTCGTCCTCTCCCAACCCCTCCTCGTCCACCTCCTCATCATCGTCATCACCACCACCATCACCATCACCACTAACATCACCACCACCACCAGCAGAATCAGCATCATGATGGTGCTGATCGTCATCATCATCATCATCATCGTCATCATCATCATCATCACCATCCTCGGCATCGTCATCATCATCATCATCATCAACATCATCAGCATCAGCATCATCGTCGGCATCGTCATCGTCATCGCCATCGTCAGCAGCATCATCAATCGCCCTCATCACCAACCATCATTCATCAACCATGAACCATCAGCCATCAACCATCAATCAGCATCACCATTATCATCACCAGCACCATCACCATCACCGTCATCATCGTCACCCTCGCCATCATTATCATCCTCATCTCTTTTTTCTTTTTTTCCCCCGCTAGCCTGCTGATTGCCCCACAGCGAGCCTTGCGGCAGTGAAATTTGTCCAGGCTGTCTACAGAGCGCGGTGGCGCCTGCAGTGGAGGCGCATGCGCGCCTCGAAGAGTCTCGCGGGGTCGGCGTCACAGCCAACCCTCTTCTGAGAGTGCGTATGTAAAAAGGCTTCGCAGAACGACGCGCAGCACAGCTCTGCCTCCACAGAAGGGTGCACAGCAAGGAGGAGGAGAGAGATCGGAATAGTGTCGGCACAATCCACTATCGCACACAGCCAGAGCCTTGCAATGTCCAGGAGACGCGGGCAAACAATGTAATGTCGCATGTCATCAAGGTCCGCTCCAGGGACCTCAGACACACACCCAAAGATGCAACCCCGAGAAATCGCATGGAAACGCGAAGTCGTACACACACCACGGCGCGCGATCCGCAACGGAGCCAACCCAATATACATCTTCGTGCGTTTCGTAGTGTAACGGATTTTCCCGATCATGTGGGCAACCTCGATGGGGCAGGGGGCAGGGGGCCAGGAGGAGATCCTGCGGAGGGGCCCAGTTTCAGGACAGTCGGCGAGGTCCACGGGGCCCCGAGCGATGAGGGCCTTCAGGAACCGACGCTGGAGCTTCTTTTCAGGGAAATCGTGCGGGGCCGCTTCAGTGATCTGCTGACAGCCGTTGCACACAATGCACATCTGACGCGCAAAGGAGTCCCTCCACCACCCAGTCAGTGTCCTAGCAATGCATACCCCATCCCCCATCCCATTCCGTATCCGTTCCGTCGAGGTGGCGGCCTCCAGCCGCGCCTGGACCTGAGCAGAAGCAGGGCATGGGACAGCCGCGCGCAACTGCACCGCACGAGCGTAAGGTCCCAGTGCTGGGAACTCTGCAGTCTGTCCCAGTTCCTTGAGACCACAGAGCATCTGTGTAGAGAAGGAATACCGCGGGGCAGCAGCGAGCAACTGAAGAGACGCATTATACACATGGTGCACCTCGTCTGTCGGGGCATAGAACTGCAATAGATACCCAAGCACAGACAGGCAAGTGGACGTAAACATGACGGTGGTCGTCGCAAGACCGAGCCCAAGATTCCGTGGGGCACGCACGCGCTGTTGAAATTTGTCGATGGCCTCCCTCCACACATGAACCCCCCCGCCGGGACAGACTTCCACCCCCACGTAGCGAGCGCGTCGCCCAACTTGAAGGAACCCAAAGGGCGCCCCTAGAGCCTGAATCCAAACAGATACCAAATCACACGGTTGCCCACCCGTAAGAACCAGTTGGCACTTAGCGTAGTTAAGCCGAAGACCAATCGCATTATCCAGGGTCCCCTGGAGCTCGAGAATAGGAACCAGCCCTGTACGGATATCACAGACCCCAAACAGCAGATCATCAGCATACCCCAGCCCTCTGTCGATATGTGCGCTACCCATATGCAGCAGCCAGCGCAAAATCGGGTCGAGGGCCAACGCGAAGAGGCACATGCTAGTCGGGCCCCCCTGTCGCACCCCTCGTTCAATCTTGATGCGCTGCAGGCGCCGCCCAGATAGAGTGACCGTGGCTGTATTGTCAGTGTAGGGGGCAGCAAAGAAGCAGATGATGGGAGTAGGAACAGACATGGTACTAAGGACAGCGAGAATCCAGCTGACAAAGAGGGACGGGAACGCAGCCGCGAAGTCGGTGAGCAAGAGCGCCGAGTGCGGCTTACCATGACGCCATTGAGATAGCCCCTATCCCTCAGCCTCCACCACGTTAGATGTGATACTCCTCCCACCAACACCTCCCGACTGCATCTCATGAACTGTCGACTTCGCAACCGAAGCAAGCGGCAAGCCCATCGCTGCAGACAGCGCCTTGCACGAAGTGTCGGCCAGTGCCAACGGCCGCGTCTTGCTAGAGTCACAAAAAACAGCTGTGCCCGCGTCGGAGTCCTGATTACCCTTGGGGGGGGAAGGTGAGAAGAACGTGCTGCATGTCAATAAGGAAGTCTGTGTTGTTCGTGTCGTAAAGCTGCTCATAGACATCAAAAAGCAAGTTAGCGGCAGGGTCAGTCTGCCAACAGCTGTAAGGGATGCCATCAGGACCAGGGGCCGCGTTGGGTTTTGCACGAACGGCACGGATAAAGTCACCCCGCTCGATCCTCCACTGAGCCACCTCACTCAGAGGCCGAACAGACTGGCAGTGCTCAAGGAACTGCTCCCACCCCGACATGTCCTCCTCCTTAGCAGCAAAAACCCCCTCCCAGTAGCGAGCAAGGGCGTTGCCAGACTCCTCCACCGTCGCACAGGGGGAGCCGTCATCAGCAAGAACACCCGAGAGGTGCACACGGCGTCGCATCTTGCGCCATATCTGTATCTTAAACCGGGCACGCGAGATGGCCTGCTGCCGTCGAGCCTCCTCCTCCTCCCCCTCCGTCGTCGTTGCAACAGCCTGGTTAAGTTGGGCCTCCAGCACAGTGTAATGGCACCACCTGGCATATTCGCAAAGACGGGCGTAGTCCGTGCACTCCTCACGGTCCACATCAAAGGTTTGCAACAGCATCGGGAGCGCACCAATCGCACTACGCACCAGGTCAAAGTTCCCTGTGCGCCACCCCCGCACTGCACGCATTGCCCAGAAATGCTGTTCTTCAGGAGTGCGAGCAGGTTCGTGTGCAAGTGCGCGCTTGGCAGTCCTAACAGCGTCGTGCATAGCCGATTTTGCAGCTTCGAGCCGCCGAAGAGGACTCCACTCCGTGGGGATCTGTAGGAGGCCTTCCGAGACGATATCCTTGTAGACAGGGGTCTTGCTGAGCCACACGGGTACCGCCGAGGACTCTCTGGGGTTGAAGGCCTGGAATGAGACTGCAACTGGAAGATGATCCGACGGTTCATACCGCGTCGGTCGGCCCCATACTTTTGCCTGCAAGGTGAGGTCGGTGAGGAGGGCGCGCGGAAGATCAGTGTATATTCGGTCAAGACGCGCCGTGTGAGTACTGCCGTCGTTGCCCCACCCGTAGCGAGTCGGATCAGGCTGGTAGAGTTCGGCCCAACGTGCACACTTCGTGCCAAAATATGCGGTGTGCCATCTGCCCCCAGCCTCCCAATGCCCACAATCAGCCGACTGCCTCCCTTCCTCCTCCAGTGCGAAATTCCAGGCCCCACCTACGAGGTTGAAACAAGACGTCGCCGAGGGCAAAGCACAACACACGGTGTGGAGCACTCGCCTATACTGCAGGTCACCGTGACACGTGTTAGGCATGTGAACATTGACGATACATAGCGCACCATGCGGACCGACACAATGAGATAGAAACACCCGACCTTCGCACAAAGGACGATGCCGAATAGAAGAGAACTGAGAAGCGAGCGCGGCACTAATTACGGTAACTGTGCCTCCCGCGGCAGTCGACGCACACATCGTCGCACCAATGTGGCACCCGCGCAACTGCTGTTTCAGGCATGCGATATCCCCTTCATGCCCATGACATTCCTGAATACATACAATGTCATACCGTGCACGCAACTGCAAGAACTTACGATAGCGAACCCTCGCCACCTCCCCTCCATATCTGACAGAAGCAAAAAGAGCGGCAGCATTCCACGTGACCATCGAGAAGGGACGCAGAGGAGAGAAGGGAAGATCCGTAATGTCATCCGTGTCCGAGCTGTCAGACGTATCATCCGTAGTGTCGGTAGAAGAAGAGGGGGGGGGAGGGAGAAGAGGGGAAACAACAGCCAACAGGAAGCGAGCGCTGTGTCGCTCTGTCAATGCCGTTACGTGCATGCTTAAAAGGGACGTCTCATTGCGACTTGTGCCGCATCCATCAGGCTGGCTTTGTCCGCCAAGATGTCAAACTCCGTCAGTGTGGAGTCGGTGAAATCAACCTGGACATCGTTCACACCTTCGAGTACTGACACGTGGGCACACTGTACAGGGTCCTCCTCACCGCGCAGTATGTAGACGTCGCCGCCGAGTCCGTTCGAGCCAACCGTGAACCTGCCATTGAGCAGTGCCTCTAGCTTCTGTCTGAGCTTGCCCATCGCGAGAAACAAACGTCGATCCTTGACCTTGAGGTCTCTGCGGACTTTGAGCACGAAGTGTCCGCCTTTGGGATCAGGGAACTGCAGCTCGCCTTCAATATTCTGGAAGTTGCTGAGAAAATCTGACGCTGCCGATGCTGAGTTGAACTCGAAGATCGCCTTCCTGTTGAGGTCGAACGCTTTGATCACCACCGAGGTCTGCGAGTGGAGGGGCATGCAGCGGTGACGTACCACTTCCGCAGCGCGACGAAGGGTGGCCTGCATGAGCGGACGTGGAAATCCTAGCAGTACCAGACGTGCGGCCCCCTCCTGCGAAGAAGATCCCATAGCACCATCCGACGATGAAAGGCCAGTCGAACGGGACGAAGCGGGGCTGAGCGCACGACGACGGCGAGGAGGTGGACCACCGTCGGCCGGCGTGTCGTTGAGCTGGCTCTCCAAATTCTGCACCATGGACTCGAGCTTCTGCATCCTGACCTGTCGCTCCGCCTCGGCGGAAAGGTCGGCCATCGCATCCTCGCTCGACTGGTATTGCTCCATACTTGCCTCAAGGATGTCCATCCTCGCAGCTAGCTGACTGTAGTCCGAGCGCATCTCCGTGACAGACGCTGTGATCTCGATCTGGAACGAAGAGAGCTTTGCGTCGATGCCCGTCACCGAAGCCAGAATCGAACGCGCCCAGTCGGGAGCAGCCTCATGCGCCATTCGCGGGTGCGTGAGACTGTAAATGTTGGTGCCTGTGGTCGAAAGGAGCGATCCTGGAAGGGCAGCCGCCCTCGAGCCAGGCCCTCTGCTGCGACCAAGCTCGAAGCGCCAGGCCGCGCGTTTCGAACTTGAGCCAAAATGGCTTGAGCCAAAATGGCTACGGATTATCATCATCATCATTGACATCATCAGCAGCATCATCATCGAAATTCGAACCATCATCATCAGCACCATCATCAACATTATCATCTTCAACATCATCCGCACCATCATCCGTAGCATCATCATGATCATCGTCGTCATCATCATCAGCCTCATCGACATCTTCAGCATCAACATCATCATAAGCATCAGCACCAGCATCATCATCAGCGCCATCATCACCATCACCATCAACATCAACATCAACATCAACATCATCAACATCATCAGCATAAGCAACATCGTCATCATCATCACCATCACCATCACCATCACCATCACCATCACCATCATCATCATCATCATCGTCACCATCATCATCATCATCATCACCATCATCATCATCATCATCATCAGCATCAGCATCAGCATCATCATCAGCATCATCATCATCATCATCATCAACAACATCATCATCATCATCATCATCGTCATCATCATCATCATCATCATCGTCATCATCATCATCATCATCATCATCATCATCATCATCATCATCATCATCATCATCATCATCATCATCATCATCATCATCATCATCATCATCCTGTTCCTCCTCTTGCTCCTCCTTCTCCTCCTGCTCCTCCTCCTGGGCTCCCTCCTCCTCCTGCTGCTCCTCCTCCTCCCAGGCCCAACCCATCCACCTCATCGTGCCGCCCACGGCCACCGCCGCCAAGGCCGCCGACGCCCCCCCCCACCACACCCCCAGAGCGCAGCGCCTGCAGGCTCTCCCACCCGTTGTACTTCGAGTGCTCGGCGCGCGCGGGGGAGGGGGGGGGGGGGCGGGAGAGGGCGGAGGGCGAGCGGGCGGGTGCGGGGAGGGGCGTGGGGAGAGGGCGCGGGGAGAGGAAGGGGGGGGGGGGAGGGGCATGGGTGGGGCATGGGTGGGGCATGGGAGAGGAAGGGGGGGGGGGGGGGGGGGGAGGGGCATGGGTGCGGGGGAGCAGGGAGGGGCAGCGAGGGAGGGGAGGGAGGAGGGGCAGCAGGAGAGGGAGGGAGGAGGGGCAGCGAGGGAGGCGAGGGAGGAGGAGGATACGCTGTGCAGCCTGGCAATGGCATGCACAGCGTGCAGAGACAAATGGAGAGAAAGAGAAAGACGGAGAGGGAGATAGAGAGAGATAGAACAAACAAAAAAAAACGAGAGAGACAATGGACGAAGGGGGTGAGGCGTCAGCCTGCCAAGCGGTTGGCCGACGCCCGAGCTGCAGCCGCCGCGGCCCCGCGCTGCCGCCCGGTAGCAGGGGCTGTCTCTGGAGGCAGTGCGCAGCTGGGAAGCGTGCCTTGCCCTGCGCAAAGCAAGAGGGGAGGGGAGGGGGGGGAAGAGAGGAAGGGGGGGAGGGGGGAGGGAGGGAGCGCGGCAGGATGGGAGGGACAGGGTGAGGGGGCGGGGAAGGAGGGGGGGTGGAGGATGGGGGGGGGTATGGGAGGGGGAAAGGGGAGGGGGGGAGGGCAAGCTAGGTGCGCTCGCGTCATGTCTGACGTCCTACCCCTCCCTCTCATCCCTCAGACATCCTCTCTATTCGCACGGCATGGTCTTGACCATTACATGGCATGGCATGGTGTTCAAGATCAACGCGTAGCATGACATAGCATGGCGTGGCGACGCCCTAAAGTGGGGGGGGGCTTCTGCGGCCCAAAAAATCGACGAATCGGCACCGAATGCGGAATCAATTCCGATGTTTTTGTTGGGGGGGGGGCAGATTTTAAGGCCTATTTGGAAGGACCGAAAACCATGCCGTGGCATGGCGCGGGAAATAATGACGCCACCGCTGCAGCGGGAATACGTTTCGGAACGAGCGGAAGCCAGAAAAAGAGGCCAGCGCCTCAGCGGGAGCAGTTGGACAAAACCAACAAAAAAAACAATCGAAAACCCAATTCCTGGGAATCCTGTGTCAAAACAGTACGCGGAGTGGGGCCGGACATCTTCCGGACGTCATCAGGGGAGGAGAGTAGTATTCATATTGTGTAATTGTGGAGGGGGAGGGGAGAGCGAGGGGGGGGGCGTGGGGACGAGGTCCTCCTGCTGCTCCTCATCCGCCCAGCTGTTTGGCCCACCCCCTGTCGAGATCGAGCACGGGTGCAGACTGGCCTTCAAAAGCTCTCACCTGTGCTCCCAGGCTCGCTTTTGCTGAGGATACGCTGTGCAGCCTGGCAGTGGCTGGTAAAGGCACCCGAAACGCGCGCTCATTTAAGCTCGACGCGAAGGCCGCTGCTTTTCGAGCCGACTTGCTTTGTCTATTCTTCCCGCCCTGGTAGAACAGCTTACGGATGACGCCGTCGATCGCACAATCAAAAGCTAATGTGCAGCCCAAGATTTGAGGGGGATTCGGGGGGCCAGGGGGGATTCTACTCAGAAAACGCCTGGGCTGGAAGGATGTTGTGGCCAGGGTGGATCTTGCACAGAAAATGCTTGGGCTAGGGGAGATGTTGGGGCTGGGGATGATTTTGCAAACTAAGCGCCGAGACCGGGGAGGATTGTTGGGCAAGGAAGGGTTTTCAACAGAAAGCGCTTGGGCGGAGAAGGATTTTGAGATTAGTGCAGGTTCTAAACAGGAGGCAAATAAGCTGGGAAGGATTTTGAGACTAGGAAAGGTTTTAAACGCCAGGACTGGGAGAGGTGCTGGGGCCAAGCAGCATCATACACGGACAATACTCGGGCTGGATCGGATTTGGGGTGCACGAAGGGTTTCAAAGGGAAAACGCTTGGGCTTGGAAGGATTGTCGAGGTAGGACAACTTTTTAACAAAAAAAAGCTTGGGCTGGGATAGGTTTTGGGGCTAGGAAGGTTTTTTTAACAGAAGCCGCTGGAGCTGGGGGAGATTCTGGGGCCAGGGAAGATTTTACACAGAAAACGCCGGGCCTCGGGGGGGATTTTGGGGCAGGAGGGAAGAAAACGCTTGCGCTGGGAAGGATCTGGGGCCGTACATGCTTTTGAAAAGAGCACGCCTGGGCTTGGGGGCATTTGGGGGCTGACCGGGACACTGTTCAACACAATGCCCTCGGTCTGGGCATCAGGAGCGATTTGAAACAGAGTGCGCAGTGGCTGGGGCGGGCACGGGGGCCAGGCATATCTTCGAATAGCAATGCATGCGCTGGGGAGGAGGACGAGGCAAAAAAAAGGATTTGCGCAGGACGCCCCCCGGCAGGGCAGGACGTCGGGGCTGGAAAAATTGGGCTGGGCAAGTGCACGGCGGCGAAGGAATTGGGGCCAGGAGGGATCTCTGGATCGCAGAATTTTGGGGGTTCGGGGGGTGGTCTTAGTGGGGCACGGAAAGACTCTACACAGAACGCGCCTGGGTCGGGCAGGATTCTGAGGCCAGGAAGGGTTTGAAGTGGAAAACGCTCGGGCTAGGAAGGATGCGGGGGCTAAGAAAGCTTTTGCACATAAAACGCCTGGGCTGGAAAAGGATTCTCAGGCCAAGGAAAGTGTTGAACAAGAAGCGCCAGAGCTGGCCAGGAGCGATGTTGCACGGAAAGCGCCTGGGCTGGAAATGATCTTTGGGTCTAAGATTTCAAACAGAACAAAGCTTCTTGGGCTGGGAACGATTTGGGGGGCTGAGGAAATGTAGTGAAATCCCCCATGGCCCAAAAATCCTTTCCAGCCCTAGCGCGTTCTGTGCGAAATCCTTCCTGGCCCAAGAACTCCCCCAAACCGATGCGTTTTCTGTCCGCCCAAGTCCCAACATCATCTCCAGCCCGGGCGTCTTCTGTGTAGAACCCTTCTCAGCCCTAAAATACTTCCCATCCCAAGCGTTTTCTCACCATCACCTCTCGTGGCGCAGGAAAACCGTCCCGGCCCAAGCGCTTTCTGCCTGAAATCCTTCGGGGCCCCAAGATCCGACCCTTCCCAGCCCGGGCGTTTTCTCTGTAGCAATCTCCCTGGCCCCCAAATCCTTCCTAAGCCACGCGTGTTCCGTTCAAAATCCGTCCTGGTCCCAAAATCTGTCCCAGCCCAAGCGCTCTCTCTGTAAAATCCTTTCTAGCCCCCAAATCAATTACAGCCCAGGCGCTTTCCGTGCGACATCCTTCCTGGCCCCACAATCCGTCCCAGCCTGAGCGCTTTCTCTTGAAATTTTCCCGTAGACCCAGAATCCTTCCCGGCCCAGCGTTTTCTGTTTCAAACCCTTCCTGGCCCCCAAATCTTTCCCAGCCCAGGCACTCTCTTTGCGAAATCCTTCCTGACCCCAAAATCATCTCTGGCCCGAGCGTCTTCAAGACGACATCCGCCCTGCCCCCAAAAAAAGGTCACCTGTCCATGCGCTTCCTCTTCAGACCCTTCCTAAACCCCCGTCCTCCCCAGCCCAAGCATCATTTCCAGCCCAGGCGCTATCTGTGTAAAATCATTCCTGACCCCAATATCGCGATTTCTTTGCACAATCCCCACGAGCCAAAAAATCCTTCCAGCCCAACAGCTTTCTTATACACATCCTTTTTGAGCTAGAACAATTTCTCTTCAAAAGTCGTTATGCCTGGCCCAATGCTCCTTTCCAGCCCAAGCGCTTTCTGATTAAACAAAAAAACCTTCCTAGCCCCAACCCTTCCCAGCCCAAGCGTTTTCTTTGTAGGATCCCCGCTGGCCCAAAAACACTTCCCAACTCTGGCGTCTTCTGTGTAAAACGCTTCCCCGCCACAAGATCCTTCCCCAACCCAAGCGCTTTCTGCTCAGTCTTAGTCCTTCCTGGAACAAACATCATTCCCAACCCAAGCGTGTTCTATTGAAAACCCGTCCTTGCTCCCAAATCCGGCCCACTCCAGGGGTTGTCTCTGTAAAATCATTCCTGGCCCAAAACTCCTTCCCAGCCTGGGCGTTCTCTGCGTAGAATTTTTCCAGGCACAGAAGATGTTCCAGCCCAGGCATCTGTCAAAACCCTTCCTGGCCCAATAAAAAAATCCCAGCCCAAGCGCTTTCTCTGTAGACTCGATCATAGCCCCCAAGTCCTCCCGAGCCCCAGTGCCCTCCGTTGAAAATCCGATCTCAAACTCCTTCCCAGCCCAGGCGTGTTCTTTGTAAATTCATTACTAGCCCTAAAGTTCTTTCCAGCCCAAGGTCTTTTGTGAACAATCATTTCTGACCTCACAACCATTCCCTGTCCAAGCGTCTTCCCTTGCAAAACCCGTCCTCCGCTCAGAATCCTTCCCAGAACTAGAAAACTTCCTGGACCAAGGGCTGTCTACATAAAACCCTTCATAACCTCAGAATCCTCCCCAACCCAAACGTTGTCTATATGAAACCCTTCCTAATCTCAATCTTATTTCCGGTTCAATCGTCTTCTGTGCAAATCCTTCCGAATCCCAAAGTCCTTCCTAACCGAAGCGCTTTCGATTTACAAATCTTGACGAATCCAAACTACATTCCCAGCCGAATGCGTTTTCGAAGTCCGTCTCACCCCAGCGTTCTGATTTGAATCCCTCTGATATTCGAAACCCTCCCTGGCAATAATTGTTCGAACCTCGCTCAAACTCAAGATTCGTCTTCCAAGGGCGACCGCGCGCGGGCCCACATTAGTAACGCTCGTCCTCAGTCTTGCTGCAGCTGCCTACAGCGCGCGCTACAGCAAATAATTCTGAAACCAATTAGCGCCGTACTGCAGCGAATAACAAGTATGAAGGGGCCCCAGGACACACACATAAATACACACAAATGAACATATTCCTCATCTTTTCTCATATTTTCTGGATTTCTGTCTTCCCCCCACTTCCCATACTTTCCCAGATTTTCAGGGGAATCGAGGATTGATTGTGTCTGTGTGTTTCTTTTCCTCCTGAAAGTAACAATCAGATCTCTGGCTTTTTGTTCGGAGCCTGGCCTCCGTGAAGCTATGCATCGAGTCGTTACTGGTCTCGAGGCTGCTGTGCCCCAAGGTAAACTGCTAACTGTACCCTCGACTTCTGCTTCACACTCTTCTGCTTCCTGGCCTTCGAACCCCAACCCGATCTCTTTTTGCTGATGGGATCCCATGGCAGCGGCTCGAAGGGCTATTCGAAGTCGTGCTCCGGGAGAGTTCGAATCGCGTTGACCGAAGCCGTGATTCGGGGCTGCCCACCGCAAGCTCGAGCCAGCTGTGGTTCCTCGATTATGGCGAGAGTTCTAGGTCGGGCATGTCCTCCTCCAGGCGGATTCTGGAAGAATAGTGAAATACAGTCAAAAAGTGAAGAGAAAGGGTCGAAAAATCGTCCCCAGGCGAGTTCTGACTCTTCTCCCAGCTTCCTCCCGTAGAGGGACACGCCCGACTCAATAATAGACGCACCGCTTCCTGCCTGCGTCCTCCCCGGGACCGGCTCCTGCCCGAGCCGTTCCAGCAGCCGGGCGCGGCCCTGCGCACAGAGGGCCCTGCACGCTGCGCCCGCCCGTGGGGAGAGCCCCCAACAAAAACCAACCGACACCGACTGGTGCGGCTCACGGGGGCTGCTCAATTATTTGCCTGGCAACTCCCATGTATGGGGCTGCCTGGAACTCTGACGGGGCCTCTGGAGGTACCTTCTTGGCGCTCTGGCGAAGCCTTTCAGGAGGAGAGAAGGGGCATGATACTTGAGAAATTGTAGAGTATGGCCACACCCCGCTCGCTCGGGCGGGTCCGCCCTGCAAGGGTGGGAGGAACAAAAATCGCGTAAAATTCGCCGGCCCAACGGGCCAAAGGCGTGCTAAGATCTCCGGTAACTGGTTCACAATTTCTAAGTCGCGCGCGCGGGGCCGCCACTGGGGGCCCCCGGACAAAAAGTACCCGGGCACACCCCCGGCCCAAAAGAGGCCCCAAGAGGCCCCAGAAGTTCAAAAATGCTTCCCAGGCGCCCCCGAACGGTTTTTCAAAAGACCCCGAGCATGCCTCCCAACCCCAAGAGCAACACAAGATGCCAACGAGAGGCTTCCTCCTCCGCCCCTTCCCCTTCCTCCTCCTGCTCCTCCTCCCCCTCCTCCTCCTACTTATCTTCATTTTACTCCTCCCCGGCTCCCGGGGTGCGTCCTGACTGGACTTGCCGGGCGGACGCAGCGGTGGCGGCGAGGGCCTCCCAGGAGGCCCAAGAAGGGGAGGGCGGGCGGAGGGCGGAGGTGTGGGCACCTGCTCCTCCTCCGAGCTCGCCCGCCGCTGCGCCCAGCATCGAAGCCTGCGCTGGAAAGTCTGGAGCGATCTGCCTCTGGGCGCTGAGCCGTGCGGCGGCGAGCTCTGGGCCGGGCATGTCCTCCTGCTGGCGGACTCTGGAAGAGAGGCAAACGCGTGCAAGAAAAAATCCCGAATAGCCAGAAGAGCACGAGACATCGCCACCCGACTGCGTCTGCGAGGCGGGGATTTGTCCACATCCACCGCCTGGGAACCTTCGTCCCGGTGCCCCAGCGGGCGGTGGACACGGATACAGCTCGGCCCCCGGGGGTCCCGAAGCTGTCCACATCCGCCGCCCGCCGAGGCTCCGAAACCTGACCCTCCAGGCGGTGGTCATGCACGAGTCTTGAACGTTCTACTAGTCTTGGATATATACATATATATACACATACATACATACATACATACATACATACATACATACATACATACATACATACATACATACATACATACATACATACATACATACATACATACATACATACATACATACATACATACATACATACATACATATATATCAATATAGATACACCTCCTGCAGAGGGGCACATGCCCGACGCAACTCTGTGCGCTGAACCGCAGGGCGGCGGGCTGCGCCGCCACCCTCTGCCGCACCTGCGCGACTGGCCGCGGGAGGCCGCCCGGAGCCGGAAGGCCCACTGGGAGGCAAGGGACGGCTGGGAGGACGAGAGGGGGGGGCCAGGAGGCAGGGAGGGAGGGAGAGAGGAGCACCGGGAGTGAGAGAGGAGATAGGGGGTGAGAAACAGAGAGAGAGAGAGAGAGCGCTTCCGCCTCCTCCTCCTCCGCCGAGACGCAGAGAGATCGGGAGAGATGGAGGGAGCGAGGAGAGAGATGGCTGGGAACGAGAGGGGAGGGCGCAGACGGAGGGGGGAAGACGGGAGAGGAGGAAGGAGGGCAGGAGGGAGGAGAGGAGGAGCGCAGGAGGGGAGGAGGGCAGGAGGGGAGGAGAGCAGGAGGAGGGCAGGAGGGCAGGAGGAGGGCAGGAGGGAAGGAGGGCAGGAGGTGGGAGAGGAGAGGAGGAGGAGGAGGAGAAGGAACGGGCGGCCTCCTGAGACCCCCGGAGAGACCCGAGAAGGCCAGAGCACAAAACCGTGATCCAGAAAATTCGACCCAGGACCCTCGATCCTGAACCCTCAGACCTGGACCCTCGCTCCAGGGCCGCACTCGAAATCGTGACCTGGGACCCTTCCGTCCTGGGCCGTGGATCCTGACCCCAGGCGCCAACAGGTCCGCTCTCACGAGGTCGCCCCACGGACGCCCGGAGCAAACCCTGGCCAACGCTTCCCGTCATTGATTGATTTTTCAGATTGCCCTGGTGCCTACGTGAAGCCTCCAGAGGCCGAAGCACAGAAACCATGCGCCATCTCGGCGAGTCGGCGAAAATATTGTTTTTTGTGGACGCCCGGAATGGGTGCGGAAAGAATGGGTACAATGCCCAACAACAAATGTCGTCCCAAACCAACAGCGGCCGCTGTTGGGCAGGCCGCCTTCTGTCTCAAATGGACACAGGCCGCGGCGGAGCGGACAGCGAGTCCTGTGTCAAAACGAACAGGAACTGCTCTCGGGCTTTGTACCCACTCTTTCCGTACACATTTCGTTCGTGCAGAGTTTTGACTCCGTGGCAACACGGTGCGGATCTCTGCCGTCAACGATGGCTTTGAAGCGAATGGTATCACAACTCC
The DNA here is from genome assembly GCA_963575745.1 of Prorocentrum cordatum. Classification (NCBI taxonomy): domain Eukaryota; class Dinophyceae; order Prorocentrales; family Prorocentraceae; genus Prorocentrum; species Prorocentrum cordatum. The sequence continues at coordinate 4,424 of CAUYUJ010008128.1, read as the reverse complement.
CAAAGAAGACGAGAAGAAGACGACGAAGAGGGCAACATATTCGCATAGCATGGCATTGCATGTGCGAGTGGAGGAACCCAATCGAGGACAGCATCCAGAAGTCTTGGACCTCGATGCAGAAAGAGCACAATGACGTAGACATAACCTGTCGGAGCTTCGCTCGGACTTTTTGATCGGCGCCGAACCCCGCTCCCTCCCAAGCGCGCGGAGCGCGCCGGCGCTGGAAGCGTTGCCAGGGGGCTCCACCGCCGATCCGAGAAACCCGCGCGGAGCTCCGAACGTTTATGTTTAACCCCATCCCGCGGATAATGAAGCATCTCCCAATAGCCTTTGTATATGTTATCCACAGGATTGCCACGACAGGCGGGGAGGCCGAACGCGATTCTCCCCTCCGAGGCTCCGATCGTAGCCCTGATCTTCATCCCATGAACAGCACCACGATGTCTCCGGGAAGAAATTGATCATCCTCCTGTCCCTATCCCCCCCTTTCGTTCGGCCCGATTAAAGCCTCACGGGATTCTTCCCACGGGCATAGGGTTAGGCCGTTTGCCTGCTCATCGACGCTTGTTCGGTCCTGGACCCCCGAGCGCGTGCCCTCGGCGGTTCCGCGTGGGCGGCGGCCTTCGAGATCACCCGCTGCTCCTCGGCACCGCCCAGCGCGGCCGCCGGGTAGCAGCCCTCCCAGTCTTCGAAGGGCGCCTACCCTCCCTCGGGATGGAAGGGGGCCTCCTCCTCCTCCTCCTCCTCCTTCTTCTTCCTTCCTCCTCCTCCCTTCCTCCCTTCCTCCCTTCCTCCCTTCCTCCCCCCCTCCCTTCCTCCCTTCCCCCTCCTCCCCTCCTCCTCCCCCCCCCCCCCTTCCCTCTCCCCCCCCTCCCTTCCTCCCCCCTCCCCCCTCCTCCCCCCCCCTCCCCTCCTCCCCTCCTTCCTCTCCTCCTCCTCCGCCTCCTCCTCCTCCTCCTCCTCCTCCTCCTCCTCCTCCTCCTCCCCTCCCTCCCTCCCTCCCTCCCTCCCTTCCTTCCCTTCCTTCCTTCCTCCTCCTCCTCCTCCTCCCTTCCTCCTCATCCTCTTCCTCCTCCGCTTCCTCATTTCCCTCCTCCAAGCGGGATAGCTGGGGGTTGCCCGCCAGCGGAGCTGGCGGGTTGTCGGTGCCGCTTGTATCGGCAGGGTAGACAATGAGCCGCCGACCAACCGCATGACTGGCAGAGGGTGGCGGGGGGGCCCCAGGGCAGTGCGGCCGCAGTGCGGCCACATCACGCCAAGGGGTCTTTCGGCCCTGGCTGCCCTGGCAAGGGGGTTGCTGGGGCCTGCTGGGCTGTAGCAGGATACGCAGATGCTTGTTAGCCTTGGGCCAAACATGCGACCGCTCACGTATGCCAACAGAGCTCGCTTCTCACAAATCGCACCGAAAGAACCCAGTGCTAAACCCAACTCCTGAGATGCGGAAATCGACTACACGGATAACACGATTTAGTCATTCCCAACACGCGCAACGCAATACACTCAAGTCAGCTTCCGAGCTCGACAGAGCAGGGAGGCAAGGGAATGAAGGATACAAGAAAGAATGGCATGGTTCCAGGAGTCGGGGAAAGCCGCCAGGAAGTCGCCCCAGGAGACAAGACGGGAGTCTTCTTGCAACCTGGAACGGGTCTTTACATTCTGGATGTGTCTTCCAGCGAACTATCTCGTCGGCCTCATCGATCAACGCCAGACACCCATTGGCCAACAACTTCGACGATGCGGCAATGCCTTCACCGATATCGTCTTTAGTGATGGCATCACCTGGCATATTGCCATGATGAATCCACCGAACATGTCCGCGAGCATTCAATAGAGCCTGGCCCGCAACGGCAAAGTCGAAGGCTGTGCGGCGGTAGCGGCACTGGCATTGCCCTCATCTTGCCATCGATGCTCTTCGCATCGACCATGTGTACTTGGTCCTCCTTGCTGCCCAACCTAGAATCGCTCCGAAGAGCGGTAGTAAACGGCACAGACCCTCGATGCGAATCGGACATCGCAACGTCTAAGCACCGCGTCACGATATAGCATTTGCACACACGCGATCTCGGCAACGGCAACCGTCAAGGCCGGAGTGTCTCCCGCAAGGGTCGATGCGATCTTCCTTCAGAGCTTCGCGCTCATCCTTGCCCAAGTGGGCGCTCGGTTATGCATCGCGCGCCCTGCGTTGGGCCTTCGGGGACCCCGGCGGTTCTGCGGAAGGTGGCCTGCATACAGTCGGCCTTGACTGCACGGGGCACGCGAGAGGCCACAAGACCCTTCCGAGGGCCACGTTGCCATGGGGGATGTAGGAAGCATCGGTCGCGAGACACAGGACACAAAAGGGTACCCTCGATTTGGCAGGGTCGACCTCCTAATCCAGGGCGCCTGCATGCTTGAGACCGAGAACCTAATTACGGAAAGTGTGGTCCCAAAAAAACCCAAAAAGACAGAGGGGGGAGGTTCTGTACAAAACGGCCGTTTTGTACAGAATGCCCCCCCTCCCTGTTTGAGGCGGGCTGGAAAGCAGCATTTGGGAGACTCTCTCAGCCCCAGCTGCAAACCGAGCCCGCTCTGGTATCATCATCACCATCAACATCGCCCTGGGGGGCGAAAGCGAACGCGGTCTGTGCGCCCACGCGCCCGTGCTTTCGTAGGAGGAGGAGGAAGAAGAGGAGGAGGAGGAGGAGGAGGGGGAGGGGGGGAGGACAAGCTAGGTGCGCTCGCGTCATATCTGACATCCTACCCCTCCCTCCCATCCCTTACCATGGCGCAGATCCCCTCTCTACTCGCACAGTCGGATGTCAAGCAGGGCGATGATCCCGAAAGGGTACGCGACGCAGTGTAGAGCGCGGCATGGCACGGCGTAGAAGAGCACCGCGAAGCGTAGTATCAACCTAGCATTGCATTGCATGCCGTGGCATGGCACGGGAAATGACGCCAGCACTGCAGCGGGAGCACGAGTCGAAACGAGCGGAAGCGCGGAAATGAGGCCAACGCTGCAGCGGGAGCACGATTCGGAACGAACGAAGCACGGAAATGAGGCCAGCGCTGCAGCGAGAGCACGATTCGGAACGAGCGGGGCCCGAAAATGAGGCTGGCGCCTCAGCGAGAGCAGCATTTGTTGGAAAGAATTGCAGGCGAAAACCTAACTCCGGGGAAAGCTTTCCCGGGCGACAGAAGCAGAAATTCAGTTTTCTCAAAAAAGAAAAATTTGTATTGGAATGGATTCTTTTCGGCGCCGCCTCGGAACTCGATTTTCCTTCGCCGACCGGAACCGGCTCCGGACCCGGCCCGGGCGCCGGCCCGGGCACCGGCTGGGGCGTCCAGCCCGGGCGCCGGCTCGGGCGCCGGCCTGGGCGTCGGAATCGGCCTGGGAGGCCTCCCGGGCGCCGGAATCAGAAATTCAGCATTTTCAAAAGAAAAAATTATATTAGAATGGCCTTTTTTTGGCGCCGCCTCGGAACTCGATTCTCCGGCGCCGGCCGGAACCGGCTCTGGACCCGGTCCGAGCGCCGGCCCGGGCGCCGGCTCGGGCGTGCAGCCCGGGCGCTGGCGGAAATGATGCCAGCGCTGCAGCGGGAGCACGATTCGGAACGAGCGGGGCCCGAAAATGAGGCCGGCGCCTCAGCGAGAGCAGCATTTTGGAAAAAAATGCAAACGAAAACCCAACTCCGGGGAAACCTGTGTGTAAAAAAACAGAACGCGGGGGGGGGCGAACACCCCCAAGACGTCATCAGGAGAGTAGTATTCATATTGAGTAATTGTGGAGGAGAGGAAAGGGAGGAGGAGGGGTAGGAGGAGGAGGAGGAGGAGGAGGGAGGAGGAGGGAGGGAGGAGGAGAGGAGGAGAGAGAGAGGAGGAGGAGAGAGTAGGTAGGAGGAGGGAGGAGGGAGGAGGAGGGAAGGAGGAGGGGGGAGGAGGAGGAGGAGGAGAGAGGAGGAGGAGGAGGAGGAGAAGGAGGAGGAGGAAGGAATAGGAGGGGAGGAGGAGGAGGGGGAGGGTGAGAAAGGGGGAGGGGGAGGCGTAGGCGGAGGAGGAGGAGAGGAGGAGGAGGAGGAGGAGGAGGAGGAGGAGGAGAAGAATCGGAAACGGCAGCCGAAGGCGAGGAGCCGGCGCCCCGGCCCAGCTAACAGGCCTGCGCCTCGGCCACAACGGCGCGCGCGCCGCCGGCGCGCGCTCCCAGCACCGTCCTCGCCTTCCCTCGCCCTCGGGCGCGGCCCGCTCCGTGCGCCCGCACCTCCCCCGGGGCGCCCCCGCGGGGGCCTCGCAGGGGACCTCGGGGCCCTGCGCCGTGCGGAGGATGATGCCACCGACGAGCACGTTGCTGCCTGGCACGGTAGGGAGCGCGGCCTCCTCGTCCTGGTCCTGGTCCTGGTCCTCGTCGTCCTCGTCTTCCTCGTCGTCGTCGTCCTCCTCCTCCTCGTCCT
>CAUYUJ010008127.1:30000-42152 GCA_963575745.1 Prorocentrum cordatum | reverse complement strand
CTCCTCCTCTCCTCCACCCACGAACTTCCTCCTGCCCCCTCCTCCTCCTCCTCTCCTCCTCCTCCTCCTCCTCCTCCTCCTCCCGCGCCCCCCCCTTCCCTCGGGGCCCAAGGCCTGTCAGGGCCCAAGTCACCTGGGGTTTCCCCTCTGGGCCTTCTCCTGAGGAGGAGGAGGAGGAGACGAGGAGGAGGAGACGAGGAGGAGGAGAGGAGGAGGAGGAGGAGGAGAGGAAGAGGAGGAGAGGAGGAGGAGGAGAAGGAGGAGGAGCAGGAGGAGGAAACAGGCCTCCAAACAGGCCTCTAAGCAGGCCTTTAAGCAGGCCCCTCAGCAGGCCTCTAAGCAAGCTCCCAAGCAGGCTCCCGAGCAGACCTCTAAGCAGCCACAGGCTTCTCAGCAGGCTCAGGCCTCCAAGCAGGTTCCTAAGCAGGCCCTCAAGCAGGCCTCTCAGCAGACACAAGGGGCAGCGGCCTTCTAAGCAGGGTCCTAAGCAGGCTCCCAAGCAGGCTTCTAAGCAGGCCTGTAAGCAGACGCAAGCCTAAGCAGGCCTCAAGCAGACCCTAAGCAGGCTCCTAAGCAACTGCCTCTAAGCAGACACTGGCTTCGAAGCAGGCCCCTAAGCAGGCCCCCAGGCAGGCCTCAGCCGGCGGCAGCGGCAGCGACGACGACGAAGCCAGCGGCCTCTAAGCAGGGCCCTAAGCAGGCCTCTAAGCAGGCCTCTAAGCAGACACAAGCCTAAGCAGGCCTCTAAACAGGCCTCTAAGCAGGCTCCTGAGCAGCGGTCTCTACGAAGACTCAGGCCTCTAAGCTTTCTGATGTTTCTCCAGTTTCTCAGTTTCTCAGTTTTTTCAGTTTCAGCTTCCTTTGATTCTCAGTTCTCAGCTTTCTCAGTTCTCTCAGCCTTCTTCCTCTTATTCTGCCGCGGCGAACTCCTCAGGCCTGGCGCAGCTCAGGGCAGGCTTCCTTCAGCGAAGGCCTTTTCAGCCCCGAGTTCAGGTTTTTTTTTAACTTCGGGCTGGTTTTCAGTACTCAGGATGGTTCCTCCCTCCTGAGGCCGCTAAGGCTGGTTTCCAGTCCAGTCCAGGCGTTGCTAAGGGCGTGCTTTCAGATCTCAGGGAATGTCAGCCTGAGGCCGCCGCCCATCTCTTTCAAGATTCCTGCGTCAGGAATCAGCAACCGCCTCAGAGATCAGCTGTTCAGCATCCCACTGCCAAAAAGCAACCACATGGCTTCTCCCGCATTCTTTACTCATCAGGGTTCTTCGTTTTTGTCAGCTTTCCGAGCTCTCACTCGCCAATTCTCAGCTTCCTAGCAAATCCTCAGTAGCGCCTCAGCTTCTCTTTTGTTTTTTTTCAGTTTTCTCAGCTTTCGCAGTTTTTCAGGGTTTCTCAGCTTTTCTCAGGTTTCTCAGCTTTCTCAGGTTTGTCAGTTTCTCAGTTGTCTCAGTTTTGTCAGCTTCCCCAGGTTTCTCAGCTTCCCCAGGTTTCTCAGCTTTCCCAGGTTTCTCAGCCTTTCCAGTTGATTCAGAACGGATCGTCGGCAGATTGTCATGTGTCTTGCTCAGATCAGGTTGGATTGTTGATGAGATTGAAGCGTCGCTCACACGTCTGAAGCACTGGAAGGAGAGGAGGAGGAGGAGGAGGAGGAAGAGAAGGAGGAGAACGAATGTTTTAGGATTTCCTACGAATCCTCAGGAATCCTGAGGACCCTGTAGGAATCCTTAGGAACCCTTAAATTCATGAGGAATCCCCTGGAATTTTTGACGAGCCCTTCAGAATTTAAAGGAGTCTTCTGGAATCCTGAGGAATCCACAGAAAGTCTCAGGAATGCGCAGGAATCGTAAGGGAATCCTTAAGAATCCCAGATAAATCCTTAGGAATCCTTAGGACACCCGCAGGAATAGAACTCGGGACGGGCAGGGGTCCTGGGGGGAACCCAGGGGGAGTCGGGGCCCGCTGCCCTTGGGGCCGCTCAACCCCCTTCGGGGGCTGCTAACGGTGCCCCTGGATCGAGGTGCCCACAGCCTTTCGCTCAATTTTGGAGCCCCTGAGGGGTGCTCTGGGCCTCATGAGGGGTGCTCTGGGGGCCGTGGGGGGCTCTTGGGCCAGGGACACTTCTGGCAACATCCGACTCCTGTCGCGGGCGGCCAACAGGGGGGTGACGATTTAGGGGGGTATCATGGCGGGGGCCATGAGATCTCTCCAGAATGCATGGTGCCTCGTTTTATTTCAATACCTCCCTGGCCCCACCCTGGGCCGCGCACGTGCCGCTGGCCATGATTGAGCGTCGATCAGCGTCGATGTATCATCGACTCGTGTCGGTTAGCGCTGGTTCGCAAGAGCCAGCACGATGACACGGGAGGCTCCCATGCGTTGCCATAAGACTTTGGTCGTGGCCTCTCTTTGGGCCCTGCTCTCTCTCTCTCTCTCTTTCTCTCTCTCTCTCTCTCTCTCTCTCGTTCGGGAGCTCGCAGAGAGGAGGTGTTGCCCAAGGGTTGGGGCCAGAGGGGATATCCATGTTCCAGGCATCTTGCGTGCACCCCGGGCGATTTTGTTCTTGCTCCCCCCTGTGGCACAATTGAGCCCACCTACGAGGATGATGATGATCTGATGAGGAGGAGGTGGAGGTGGAGGTGGAGGTGGAGGCGGAGGAGGAGGAGGAGGAGGAGGAGGAGTCACCCCCGAGGGCGCGAAGAGGACCGCGCTTCGCACGTCGTGGCGGGGGCCGTTGGGCGATCTTTTCCAAGAGAGCGGCGCGAGGGTGCCAAGGTACGGTGGCGACCCATGCCAAGAAACGCCCTGCTTGCCTGCAGGGTGCCTAGGGTTTCTTGGAGAGCCTGACGCCCCCACACCAAGAGTCAATGGACGTCCTGCGGTCTCAGGGTTGGGTTTCTTGTGGCCTAACCTCCACTGTTGCCGACAAATGGGGGCGCGCTGCGCTTAGGCGAGGCAGCCTGTGTACACTCGGCTTGCGCCCCCTCTTCTGTTCCAGGAAGCATTGCGTCGCGGTGGTTGTCGTTTCCGTTGGTTGAGTTGCAAAGGAAGGGCCCGCGGAGCCTCCACGGCACCCATGAAGCCTCCAGCGGTTGATTCTTGCTCTGGGCGCAACGCCGTCTGATCGATCCCCAATGTCCATCGGGCCATGGTGTCCCAGCCCCATCCGCCCATCCCTAGGTCCGTATAGCTCCCGCGAAACCCGGGAGGAACATAATAGCGATTCCAACCTAGGCTGGCAAATCGGCAAGTGATGCCAGAACCATTGCAGTGAGATGGGGATCAGTTAAGCGATGCTCACAGTGGGAGGAGCTGCAACAGAGATGTTCCCGCAGAAGGCTTTAGCTGCTGCAGCTGATGTTTGCTGCTCGATGTTTGCTGCTTGATGCGTGCTGCTTGCTGGTTGTCGCCGCTGGCTGTTTCTCGATGCCGCTTGCTGCTGTGTGCTGCCGCTTGCTCCATATCATTGCGGCTCGCTGCTGCCAGCTACGGATTGCAGCTGCTTGCCGCGGCGTGCGATCGATTGTTGCTGGTCGCCGCTGCTCGTTCATGACTGCTGCATGCCGTTTGTTGCCGATCGTTTCTGCACGCTTCTGTTCGCTTGCTCCTTGATACCAGAACATCAGCTGCTCTTTGTTGCTGCTCGCCCTTGCCTCTTGCTGCTGCTGCCTGCTGCTGATCGATATTGTTTGCTCAAAGTTGCTGCAGAGTCTGTTGTTGCTGGTCGCTACATGCGGTCGATGCCTTCTTGTTCCTATTCGCTGCTTGCTGTCGCCTTGTTGCTACTGGCTAGTGATTTGGTGAGGCTTGCTGCTTCTAGCTTCCGCTTGCAACTGCTGCTCGTTGCTGCTTGCTGCCAAGTGCTGTTGTTTGCGACTGATTGCGGCCGCTTGCTTCTTGCCGCGTGCATCTTGCTGCTCGCTAGTTGCTGCTGGGTGATGGCTGCTTGTCGCATGCTGCTTGCGACTCTTGTTTGCTGCTGCATGCTTGAGGCTGCTGATGCTGGTGATTGTTGCCGCTTGTTATCGTAGCTGCTTCTCAATGCTGCTTGATGCCGCTGCGTGTCGTTTGCCGCTTGCTGCACGCTGCACCTGCAGGGTCCGGGACGCTTGGTGCCCTCTTGGGGGCACCTAGGCCGTCTTCGCGGGGCCTTTTGAGGTCTCTTGGGGGGTCGTCGTGGCCTCTCCGGGCCCTCTTGGACTTGAGCGGTCATCGCGCGGCGGGTCAGTTCACTCGCGCCGGGAGCCAGCTGCACGGTGCACACCCTGCCCATCAGGGGCAGCGAAAGGGGGCGACAGGTAGGCTCAGGCGGGGATGTATCGACCTCCAAACAAACGCCCATACGTCGTCGATAGGAGCCGGATAGCCCCACCCCGCCCAGGAACGCTGGGTTTCGCTCGCTATCGGGGGCCTATCGCCGATCTATCGTCGACGCATCGCCGACTCCAGCTCGGTGTTTCCCACCCTAAGCTGGTCCCCCCCTAGGAGATAGTAGTTGTTTATTCATTGTTTTGCTGATCGGCGCGGGCCCCCCCCCCCACCCCCCCTGGAGTAGATCTTGTTTTTTTTGGCGCCTGTTTCGAGCGGGTGGAGCCTCCCCAAGAGGCAGCACTCTTGCAAACAGTTGCACTAAGCAGAGGTCTGGAGCCAGACCCCCCCCTCCCCCTCTTTCCGCCCAGTGTCGAAACGCAGACTAGAAAAAGATGCTCACTACAGTCAGCCTTGATTAGTAGGTCGACCCTGCCAAATCAAGGGTACCCTCGCGTCCTGTGTCTCGGAACCCAGGCCTTTACATTCCCATGGCAACGTGGCCCTCGGAAGGGTCTTGTGTCTCGCGTGCCCCGGGTCTTCTCCCCGTCCCCGCACAGGTCTCTGTCCGCCCGCCCTCCCTGCCAGCGCCTCGCCTTTTGGCCGCGCCCTGTCGCTCTTGCCGTCTGCGCGTGCCATCCTTGCCGGGCGCGCCTCTTCCACAGCAGTGGGCTCAGTTTGATCAATGCTGCGACTGTACTTTTGGGTCGCTAGTTCGGCATGGGCGGAACAGCGCTGCACAGTGCAGCATCGACGTTCGCTCCTTCGATTGGGGTTGCGAAGCTGCTTCTCGATCTCTTGTCACTTGGCTTGTAATGCGAATGGCTTGGTTGCGAGGTAAAAGGGTCAGCATCGAAACACTTGGATGTTGTTACGGGAAGCTCCGCTTCCACGACATTGGATGTGTGCGTGTGTGTCTGTGTGCGCGCGCATACATCCGCGAGCAATCATCATGCACGTCGTATTGAGTGTTCTGGGAGGTGTCGCGCTATTTGTTAGAGGCGGGCGCCCAACCTTGCTGCCAGAACAACAGGGGCCAGACGCCAGAGGACTCGAACCGCCTGAATTGCTGACGCTGCTTGTGTCTGCCCTGCGCTCTTTTCGTACCCCGCATTTTCTCTCACCCTGGCCGCTCCGCCTGCGCCTTTGAACTCGCCCTCTCTCTCGCTCTCTCTCTCTCTCTCTCTCTCTTCTGTGTCCATGCCTCCCTCTCTCTACGTGTATATTTCTGCATGTATGTATAGATACTTCGCTCCACCTCTCTCTCTACATATACATATACGTATGTCATTATCTCACTCTCTCTCCCTCTCCCCTTCCCTCCCTGTGTTTCTACCTCTCTCTCTCGCTCTCTCGTTGTACTCTCTCTAGAGGCACAGGGGCCTGCGGGCCGGCACCTTGATCACAAGCACGGGCTTCAGTGGCCAAAGTCGCTCCTGGGAGCGCTCGGACAGCCGTCAGGGCGGCCCCATACGACTCCGAGTCGTCCCCCAAACAGCCTCCAGGAGGCTTAGGTGGCCAAACAGGCGGCTCGAACGGCCCAACAGATTCCGAAGCCGCCCGAAGGGCCCCCTGAGAAAGCTGCAGCGCCAGGATCTCAGGGCCCCTCCCTGCTCGGCCGCCGGCCCAGTCGGCCCGGCCGCGAGGAGGAAGCGCCGCGGGCCGAGCGCGGAGGCGGCCCCCCACCGCCGCCTGGCGACGTGCAGGGACGACCGACGGACGACGCACGACGACGGCGACGACGACGACGACGGACGCCAGACGACGAACGACGGCGTCGACGGCGACGTCGACGACGACAGCGACGACGATGACGACGACGATGACGAACGGAGGACGACGGACGACGACGACGGCGACGACGACGACGACGACGACGGACGGCGACGACAACGATGACGATGACAACGACGACGGCGACGACGACGACGACGAACGACGAGCGACGCACGACAAACGACGACGACTGGCGACGACGACGACGACGGCGGCGACGGCGACGGCGACGGCGACGACGACGACGACGACGACGGCGACGGACGATGGACGACGACGACAACGGATGACCGACGACGAACGACGACGGACGACGACGACGACGACGGCGACGGCGACGGCGACGACGACGGACGACGGACGACGACGACTGCGACGGCGGCGACGGCGGCGACGACGACGGCGACAGACGACGGACGACGACGACGACGGACGACTGCGACGGCGACGACAGCGACGTCGACGATGACGACGACGACGACGAGCGCCGGACGACGGACGACGAACGACGGCGATGACGACGGCGACGACGACGACGCCGACGACGGCGACGGACGACGTCGTCAGACGACGGACCATGGACGACGGCGACGACGACGGACGACGGACGGCGGCGACTGCGACGGCGATGACGATGAAAACCACGACGACGACGATGTCGACGACGGACGACGACGACGGACTACGAACGACGACGGACGACGGCAGCGACGACGACGACGGCGACGACGACAGACGATTGCGTCGGCGACGGCGATGACGACGAAGATGGCTACGACGGACGACGACGGACGACGAACGACGAACGACGGTGACGTCGACGGCGACGGCGGTGGCGACGGCGACGGCGACGGCGACGCACGTTGGCGACAGACGACGGACGACGGACGATGACGTCGACGACGACCACGACGACGTTCACGGACGTCGGACCATTGACGGCGGCGACGACGAAGAGGTCAACGGCGACGGACGACGGACGACGGACGACGGACGACGGCGACAGCCGCAGCCACGGTGACGGCCACGGCGACGGCGACGGCGACGGCGACTGCGAGGACGACGACGACGACGGACGACTGCGACGGCGACAACAGCGACGTTGACGACGGACGACGGCGACGGCGACGGCGACTGCGAGGACGACAACGAGGACGACAACGACGGCGACGGATGGCGACGACGATAGACGACGACGTCGGCGACTGCGACGGCTGCGACGGCGGCGGCGACGACGGCGACGACGACGGCGACGGCGACGGCGACGGCGACGACGGACGACGGACGACGGACGACGGACGACAGCGACTGCCACGGCGACGATGGACGACGGCGGCGACGATGACGACGACGGACGAAGGTCGACGAACGACGGACGACGGCGACGGCGACGACGACGGACGACGAGGATGACGACGACGACGACGACGACGACGACGACGACGACGACGACGACGGACGACGACGACGACGACGACGACGACGACGACGACGACGACGACGACTACGGCAACCACGACGACGACGACGACGGATGACCACGGACGACGACGGTGACGGCGATGACGACGACGGCCACGACGACGACGACGCCGACGGGACAGACAATTGAGACGACGACGATGACGACGACGACGACGGCGACGACGGCGACGACGACGACGGACGACGATGACAACGTCGTTGCTAGCAACGGCCGTTTTTCCAAAGAGATCCTGCAAACCCGAATAGTGCTCACGACTGTGCCAAGATGCCCGCAAGATGGCTCGAGTGGGCCTCAAATGACCTCAAGGGCACCACAAGAACCCCTTACGACGCTTACAAGAACGCTCAAGAGCGGTCCCATGAGCCCTCCGTGCAGTCGGGCCGCTGAAGAAGAAATCCTTTTCGTGGAGGAGGGGCTCCGTGCTCCTTAATTGTTTCGCAGCTTGCCTCAGGTATTCCTCATGCTTTCGACGTGGCATCGAAGTTTACCTTATGGAAAACGGGGCCTCGTTCCTCATTTAGGGTTCCGTAGGTCAGCGCCCTGACTGTAGAAGCCCAAGAAGATTTCAAGACGGACATATTCGAGTATATCTTCGGTGGCGGGCGTTTTCTGGCCAGACCGCCGGGTTAACGGTATACTTGTGGTCCGGACCGCGCTTCCAAGGGGTGCGTATAGTATTCGTCTGAGTTCTGCGTCCCATGCCCATTTTTTTGGCTGGAGGAGGAGGAGGAGGAAAAGGACGAGGAGGAGGAGGAGGAGGAGGAGGAGGAGGAAGAGTTGGAGGAGGAGGAAGAGGAGCAGGAGGAGGAGGAGGAGGAGGAGGAGGAGGAGGAGGAGGAGGAGGAGGAGGAGGAGGAAAGGGAGGAGGAGGAGGAGGAGCAGGGGGGGGAGGAGGAGGAGGAGGAGGAGGAGGAGGAGGAGGAGGGAGGAGGAGGAGGAGGAGTAGGAGGAGGAGGAGCAGGAGAGGAGATCAGGAGGAGGACGAGGAGGAGGAGGAGGAGGGAAGGAGGAGGAGGAGGAGGAGGAGGAGCAGGAGGTGGAGGAGGAGGAGGAGGAGGAAGAAGAGGAGGAGGAGGAAGAGGAGGAGGAGGAGGAGTTTTCTGCCTTTCTGGGCGACCTGTCGGCTTGTCGTCGCCATGACTGGGACCTGCCTCCTGAAAATCGGGCCAGTCGAGGCGGCGGCGGCCTTCCCTAGGCGCCTTTCTGCCTCGGTCGTCGCCGCCACGGCTGGATCCGCCTCGAGAAACGTGTCAGGATGACCCCCCGGAGGGATCCAGGGGCCGATTTTGAGCGGACTTGGGCTGGGCGGGACCTCCTCCTCCTCCTCCTCCTCCTCCTCCTCCTCCTCCTCCCTGGATCCGCCTCGAGAAACGTGTCAGGATGACCCCCCGAAGGGGGTCCAGGGGCCGATTTTGAGCGGACTTGGGCTGGGCGGGAGCGCCGCCGTTGGTTATCCCATGGGCCTCCCCCGAAGAGCAACAGGGCGAGGGCGCGTCGTGCTCGGCCTCAGCTTCTCAAGGGGTGCGTTTTCCGCTGCCGCTGTTCCCATCGAAGAGGAGCAAACGGCATGCACAGAACCTTTCGGAGGCCCACGCGGATTTTTTGGATCGGCGCGGGAGCCTCCCCTCTCTGGCGCGCGGAGCGCGCCAGTGGCGGCGTCGGAGGCGATGGCCAGAGGGGTCAGCGCCGACCTCCTTGGGGGCGGGAGGAACAGGGGGAGGGAGGAGGAGGGGGTCGTCGTCGCACGCAGGCGTGACCAGGGGGGCTGCTCGGTGCACCAACCAGGCTCGAGGAGGGCGAGGGAGGAGGAGGAGGAGGAGGAGGAGGAGGAGGAGGAGGAGGGGGAGGAGGATGATCAGGAGGAGGAGGATGATCAGGAGGAGGAGGAGGAGGAGGAGGAGAGGAGGAGAGGAGGATGAGGAGGAGGAGGAGGAGGAGGAGGAGGAGGAGGGGGGAGGGAGGAGAAGGAGGAGGAGGAGGAGGTGGAGGAGGAGGAGGCGGAGGAGGAGGAGGAGGAGGAGGAGGTGGGGGAGGAGGAGGAAGAGGAAGAGAACGAGGAAGAGGAGGAGGAGGATGAGGAGGAGGAGGAGGAGGAGAGGGAGGAGGAGAAGGAGGAGGAGGAGGAGGAGGAGGAGGAGCGTAAACCAAATACGCATCAGCCATGTTTCAATCAACCCTCCCTATAAGTTCTCTCTTCGTTGGTCCCTCCAAGAAATTTATGTTCATTGTGGCAAATGCCTACTTGGAAGGCCATCGTCTGAGAACCCTCAACCGTGCCAAAACAACGGTCCTGGGAGTTCGCCGCGAATGAACGTGACTGCTGCGTCCTGACAATTCTAAGCCATGCCGTAACGCTATCACTGGGACCTCAACACAGCGAATCAACGTGACTATGGCATTCTGTTCATCGTAAACCATGTCAGAACACCATTATGTACTGGGAATTCGATCATGCGCATTTCTCTTCCAGATGCAATTTCTTAACCCGATTGTACGCGGCGCTAAGGCGTCAATCACATGTTGAAAAGGAGCCGCCCTCCATCCTTGAAGCTTCTGCCAGCTTTCTGTCGAATGTGATCGGCGCTGAGGCGAGAGGGCGAGAGCCATATTTTGCAAACGGCCCGCCCTCCTCCCTTGAAGTTGCAGCAAGTTTTTAATACCTATGTGGCATTGCCAATGTGCGAGCGCCAATGTTATAAACGGCCCGCCCTCCCTCATTGAAGCCGTTGCAAACTTTCGAGGCGAGTGTGCGCGGCGCACAGGCGAGAGACATATTCTGAGAATGCTCCGCCCTCCATCCTTGAAGCTGTTGCAAAACTCATGCTTCAAGGACAGAAATGGTGGGGAAGTCTCGGGCGAAACGCCCGGCCCTTCTTACTGCAGGGAGGAGTTGTGTATCAGGAGCAGGGATGGAGGAGGAGGAGGAGGAGGAGGAGGAGGAGGAGGAGGAGGAGGAGGAATTGGTTAACGAGGAGGATCCGGAGGAGGAGGAGGCGGAGGAGGAGGAGGATCAGGGGGAGGCACGGAGGGAGGGCCTCCGAGAGCTTGTGCACCTGCCGCCCTCTTGCTCCTCCGCTCCCCCGGGCACCGCGCGGCAGAGCTCCGCCATGGCGGCCCTGTGCCGAGCGGCTCTCCGGCGCTCCCTGCGGCGCCCCGCGCCCCGGGGGGCGCTGGCCGGGCACCGCGCGGGGCGGGGCTTCGCGGCGGGCCAGCCGATCAAGTGCACGGCCGCCGTGGCGCGGGCGGCCAAGAAGAACTACTGGGAGGACGCGGGGGGGCCGCTCGGAGGCTGCAGTCCAGGGGGGGGGGGGCGGCCTGTGTAGTCCGTAGTCTGGGGGGGGGGGCCCCGTGTACTACAGTCCCGGGGGTGGGGAGGCCCCTGCAGTCCGCCGGGGGGGGGGATCCTCGAGGGGGGCCATGCAGTCCTCGAGGGGGATCCTCGAGGCGGGGCCCCCAGAGGACGCACGCAGCCCAGCCCCCACTTCTGTGTGTCGGGCATGTCCCTCTAGAAGAGGACAATTCAAAGATAGTCCCCAAAACATGTCAGGGGACGGTTGTTCTATCATTTTTCATTTTTGTTTGAATTTGGTTTTGCTATTTTTCATTTTTCTTCCAAAATCCATCTGTAGGAGGACATGTCCGACCTATTACTGCTGGGAGGACGCGGGTCGGTACGATCGGAGTGGGCCTGGCAAGAACGCGGACGAAGGCGGATGGCGGTTCCTGCCCCTCTGGGCAGGGTTCGGCGGTTCCCATGGGGGGACCCTGAGATCCTGGCGTCAGAATTTGTTCGAGCCCGGCGCTTTCGCCTGTTTGTCGGGCGCCGGGACCCTCACAGATCGATCCGGCTTGAAACATGACGCAGGAAGAGGGGGTACGGGGCTCCAGTCGTGAGCTTTGGCGATGTCGCATCTTTCTGCAAGGGCGGATCTCAGGGGATGCCGATGCCGCTGCTCTTCCAGGAGAGCCCTCGTCACCACGTCAGGGGCTCCGGGCGTGATCTTTACTCACCGCCCACCAGACCACCCCAACCCAACCCAACCCGAAGGCTTCCATTTGCCCTCCATTTCCAGGCTGGGGGGGGGATCGGGGAGCATCGACAAAAACTCATATGGAACCCGCACCCCCCCCCCAACTCGACATTCGGGTCTTCGGGTTGGGTTGGGGTGGTCTGGGAGGTAGTCATTTGCGAGGCCGGCTCTTCCTCGTTCGCTGCGTCGGAGCTCAGGGAGGGCGGGCGGTGGTCCCTGCCCAGTTTGGGCAGGCTTCGGCGGTTCCTGCGGGGCGGGGGCCCCCTGAGGACGGGAGGCCCCCAGCCATGGGGCCCAGCCCCCACGTGGATCGCCGATGCGTCCAGCTCGGTCGATCGATGCGTCGCGTGTGCGGAGCTACGCTGTCAATGCCGCGGTTTCCTGTGGCTTTGCTGTGCTCCTGCTCGCAACGCGCACCGCCAGAGGCGGCGGAGATCCTGAGAGATCCACCCACCAAAAGTGCTCGATCGACCGATCGGCCCTGTGCCCCTTCAGAGCCCAGGTCGATCCGGCCGACCCCGCTCGGCTCCGCTGCTCCGAGGCTGCGCTGCGGCCCGAGGC
>CAUYUJ010008127.1:12500-25000 GCA_963575745.1 Prorocentrum cordatum | reverse complement strand
CCCCTCCCCCGCCTCCTCCCCCCCTCCTCCTCCTCTTGCTCCTCCTCCTCCTTCCTCCTCCTCCTCTCCTCCTCCTCCTTCTCCTCCCCTCCTCCTCCTCCTCCTCCTCCTCCTCCTCCTCCTCCTCCTCCTCCTCCTCCAGCCGCGTCTCCCCCCCCCGAAGCGCCTTCGGCCGTCCTCCGCGGCGCCGAGCATCCGGGGCTCGCCCGCCGGCGGCCCTGCGGAGGTGAAGATCACGCACGCCGCCCTCTGCCACACGGACGCCTTCACCCTCTGCGGCGACGACCCCGAGGGCAAGTTCCCGTCCATCCTGGGGCACGAGGCCGCCGGCATCGTGGAGAGCGTGGGCGAGGGCGTCACGGAGTTCGAGCCCGGGGACCACGTGGTGCCGTGCTACCAGGCCGCAAAGCTCAGGGGAGGAAGGGATGCCGATGCTGATGCCCTTCTCTCGTCGCCATGGCTGGGTCCGCTTCATCGTTCTGGCCAGAGCGCTCCCCAGCAGAGGTCCGTGGAGGAGCGATATGGGTCTCCGTCTGTTTCCTGAAGACTCGTGACCACTGCCCTTCTCTCGTCGCGACGGTTGTGTCCGCTTCAAAGTTCTGGCCAGAGCGCACCCTGGCAGAGGTCCGTGGAGGAGCGATATGGTTCTTGGTTTGTTTCCTGAAGATTCGTGACGTGAGACGAGGCAGGGGTACCGATACCGCTGCCCTTCTCTCGTCGCCTGGGTTCGCTTCAACGTTCTGGCCAGAGCGCACCCCGGCAGAGGTCCGTGGAGGAGCGGTATGGGTCTCTGTCCGTTTCCTTGAAAGGAGGAGGATGAGGAGGAAGAGGAGGAGGAGGAGGAGAAGGAGGAGGAGGAGGAGGAGGAGGAGGAGGAAGAGGAGCAGCAGAGGGACACAGGAGCAGAGGCGGCCTGCCCGACGGGAGAGGTGGCCGAGCAGGGGCGCACGAGGCAGCCGAGCACAGCAGGCGCGAAGCGGCGCTGGCCAGGCGCTGCTCCGGTGCATGCTGTGGGGTAGCACCGCTGTGGCGGTTTGCAGTCCCAGACATGATCGCGTCGTACAAAAATCAGGACGGCGGGTTTTCGGCCGTTTTCGGCCTCGTGGGGTCCTCGCCGGGCCTCGGGACCGTCAAAAAACGATTTAGGACGAAAAACGGGTCGGGACTTCCGGGGACGCCGCCCTGAAACAATCAGGACGTCGCCTGTCTGGGGTTCGAGAGCTCGTTGAGCCATCCTCGCTTGGCTGGTGTGCTGCTTTCCGAGAAGAGAAGAAATGAGCGTGCGGTGGCTGCAGCATGAAGTCGGGGGCGTCGAGAGGGGAGGCGAAGGGAAGGGGGGCGGGGATGAGAGCACCAGAGTACCCGCAGGGGCGCGGAGGTGGCCGAGCTTCGCGCTCCGCGGCACGTGCCGCCGGTCCGTCCTTCTCAAGGAAGGCCGCGCGAGGGCGCGAGGATGGCCGGGCGTTGCTGGGGGCGCGAGGAGCGAAGTTAAGTGGCGTCTGGGAGCAGAAAGGGGAGCAGGCGTGCTGTGGGAACGGATGCTGCTGACGAGGTGTTCATGATGATGATGATCATGATGATGGTGATGATGATGATGATGATGATGATGATGATGATGATGATGGTGGTGGTGGTGGTGATGATGATTATGCTCATGATAATGCGTATGATGATGTGGAGGAGAAGGGGGAGGAGGAGAAGGGTGAGGATGGCGAGGATGAGGAGCAGGCGTACTGTGGGAAGTGCGAGTTCTGCTTGAGGCCGAGGATCAACCTCTGCACCAGCGTGCGGGCTTTCACAGGCGCGGGCGTCATGAAGGCGCCCCCGCCCCTGGCCAGAACGAACTGACTCCTTCGCCTCGTGTTCCCTCTCCTCGTCCTCCCTCTGTTGCGTTGAGTGGGCATAAGCTGCACAGCTGTTGCGTTCATCCTTCTCACTCTCTCTGTTCCTCCTCCTCCTCCTCCTCCTTCTCCTCCTCCTCCTCCTCCTCACCACCACCACCACCACCACCATCATCATCATCATCATCATCGTCGTCGTCAGCAGAATAATCATCATCATCAGCAGCATCATCATCAGCATCATCATTATCATCATCATCATCATCATCATCATCATCATCATCATCGTCATCATCATCATCATCATCATCATCATCATCATCATCATCATCATCATCATCATCATCATCATCATCATCATCATCATCATCATCATCATCATCATCATCATCATCATCGTCATCATCATCATCATCATCATCATCATCATCATCCATCCCTATTCCTTACAAGTCCTCCCTGTAGCGCCTCCCTTTCGCGCCCTCAGGCGTGTCGGCAAGGCTGAACCTTGCAACAGCTTCAAGGTTGGAGGGTGGTTCCTTTTCAACATGTGGCGCTCACCTTAACGCCGCGCGCATTTATAAGTTTGCAGCAGTTTTAAGGATGGACGGCGGAACGTGTTCAAAATTTTTGGCTCTCGCTTGAGCGCCCCGCATATTCGTTTTCAACTGTTGCAGCAGTGTCCAAGATGCAGGGCGGGCCCTTTTCAACATGTGGCTCTCGCCGTAGCGCCGCGCACATTCGTTTTTACAGTTCGCAGCTGGTTCACGGATTCGTATGGTTGAAGGCCCAGGAACGGTGTTCTGGCACGATTTGGGAGTGTCAGGATGCAAATGTCGCGCGGCTTCGTGGTGCTGAAGTCCAAGGAGTGGCGGTCTGGCACGATCTAGGATTGTCAGGACGCAACAGTCACGTTTATTCGCCGTGCTGCAGTCACAGGATTTGCGTTTTAGCAGGATTGAAGTTTCTCGGACGGATGTCTTCCCATGAGGCCCTCCTGCAATGGAAACAAATGCGTGTAGGGACTTGTGAAGAGGGAACTCGGAGGGAGGATTGATTTCAACATCACTGGTGGGTCCTCCTCCTCCTACTCCTCCTCCTCCTCCGCCTTCTCCTCCTCCTCCTCCTCCTCCTCCTCCTCCTCCTGCTCCTCCTCTCCTGCTCCTAGGGCCTGGGAATTGCGCTGGGGAGCTCGCCCCCGCCCCACCCCGCTTCCGCCCCCCACCGCTCCCTCCCCTGCGGCCCTTGGGGACAAAGCCATGCGAAGTAGTGCAAAGCAGTGCAAAGCAATACATTGCAATTGGGGGGAGCCCATCCGATGCCCAGACCTGCGACGTCCTGATTTTTTCCATACGGGGTCCCTGGTCCCGACCCTTTCTCCGGGACCGGTTTTTAATCCTGAGTCGTTTTTTGAAGGTCCCGAGGCCCGGCCAGGGCCCTCCGAGGCCGAAAAAGACCACAAACCTCCCGTCCTGTTTTTTTGTACGACGCGATCATGTCTGGGTGGAACGGTGGCGGCGACGGATGGCGGCGACGGGTGGCCACACGCCGGCCGGACCGACACCGGGAGGGGGCGCCACAGCCGATCCTCTCACGGCAGGGTGTCGCCGGTGCCGCGGCGCCGCCATAGGCGGCGCCACGCCGCGACGCCGCACGGCGCCACTGCCGCCTCGAGATCTCTCCTCTACTGTAGATCTTCCACAGATCTTTCTCCAGATCTTCCTTCAGATTTCCCGCCGGTCTGCGTTCAGATCCCCCGCCACATCTTTCTCCACATGTTCCTGCAGGTTGTGCCTCATTCATTGCTGGAGAGCCCCCGGCCCCGGAATCGGCATCATCACCAGCGCAATCTTTTTCAAAACCACCAACCCTGGCGCCGCGCTGCGCTAAGAAACTGCACGCTTCAAAGCTGGCTCTCGCAAGAGGGCTAAGAAATTCAGCGAAGCTGGATCTCAATTTCTTACTGGAAGAGTTCTTAGCAGAAGTTTTGAGTGTAAGAGAATCGTGCTTGGTTATAGTCAGCCCGCATGGTACGGATGAGCAATTTTCCGAGGTTGCCCTTGCATCCTTCCCCATTCGGCCCATTCTCGGCCACTTTCGCTGGCCGCGCCCCGCTCGCAAGGTGTCGGTGTCGACCTGGCCTTCCGAGGCCCTTGGGTCCGCACCGCGCATCCTCACTCTGCGGCTTGACTGCAGCCGCCCCCATCTGGCGACGCGTGAAGGCCGACTCGAAGCCCAGATTTACCGACAGCAAGGGGGACCCGATCTACCACTTTATGGGCACGAGCACCTTCGCAGAGTACACCGTGCTGCACCAGGAGTCCGTGGCCAAGATCACGAAGGCGGCGCCGCTGGAAAAGGTGTGTCTCCTTGGGTGCGGCATCTCCACCGGCTGGGGCGCGGTCTGGAACACTGCCGAGTTCGAAAAGGGCAGCACCGCGGCTGTGTTCGGCCTCGGTGCCGTTGGCCTGTCTGTGATTGAGGGTTGTAAGATTGCTGGCGCGTCCAGAATCATCGCAGTAGATCTGCTGGACAAGAAGCTCGAGGTCGCCAAGAAGTGGGGCGCGACGGACTTCGTCAACCCCTCCAAGTTGGACAAGCCGGTGCAGCAGGCCATCGTGGACATGACAGGCTTCAAACATGAAACAACCGAATAAACATGTACTGTCGGAGGTCCGCGCGGACTGTCGAAAGTTTTCTCTTACTCGAAGGCTTTGGCGTGGATTACTCCTTCGACTGCACCGGCAACGTCGAGGTGATGCGCGCTGCGCTGGAGTGCTCCCACCGCGGCTGGGGCAAGAGCGTGGTGATCGGGGTGGCCGCTGCGGGCAAGGAGATCTCTACTCGGCCCTTCCAGTTGATCACTGGGAGGCCAGGAGATTGCTAATGGGGGTTGAAGCCAGCTGGGGGTCCGAGGTGGCCCAGCATGTTCTGGTCAGCAAATCTAGGGTTAGGTCGGGCGTGTCCCCCCCCACAGGCGGAACTAGGGCGAAGCATTAAGAACATTCAAAAAAAGAAAAAGCAAACGTAGCCAAACAAAATGCAAAAAATAGTCCCCAGACCATTTGCTACTATTTTGGAATCTTCCTCCTGTAGAGGGACAGGCCCGACTTGAAACTAGGGGGGAGAACGGCCTCCCGCCCCCCTCGTCGCCGCGATGGGACGCGGCTCGGAGAGCTGGCCGGCTTCGACCCCGGGAAGGGTCTGAGGACCGATTTTGAGTGAACTTGCCGTCGCCCCCGCCCCCTGCCCTCCTGACGGATTCTCTCCGGGCTCATCCAGCTCAGACGCCCCAGCCACCTCCAAAGCGGGGTTCACGGCAAAGCGGTCCAAGCTGTTTGGAGGCAGCGTCACACGTCGGAGTCAAGCGGAGTCTGGTCGAGGAGCCAATGGAGACCCCTCGCTCCGCAAGCGGAGACGGAGGCTGTGAGACTCTACGGCAGCAAAGCGCGCAAGCAAGAGTGAATTGGCGAATCGGGCCAACATTACAATGAATATACCATGCAACATGCGTTCCAACTCATCTAAATGAGAGCGGAATGCTCTAGCCGCTGCTAGGGGGAACGTTCCTGGTTGCTGACAGCATTGGTCAAATTCGTGGCGTGCTCCAGTCCGACAAAGAACGAATCGAGGGCATCTGTTCATCTCCGACGCGCCCGGCCTCGGCGTCGAAGTCCGGGCGGGCGCCAGTGCAAAATTTGCGCTGGTCATCTTTGCGGGTCGCCTGTGATAATACGTTCCACAAGACGCCACATTGAGCGGTCCATCGCAACGCGATGCGCACCTTTTTGCCTTCAGCGTCGCCCCGTTTCCTCCCAATGTTTGCCGGGAAGCTGGTTGAAACCAACTTAATGTGTGGTAGAGCATCTTCAATCGCGTCGATGTAAGTCGTGACCGATGATGGAGTCCGTTGCAGGCGGCCTGGAAATCAATATTTCTGTGCTCGTGTCGTGCGCGATGCGGATGCGCGGAGCTGTGCGCAAGCGTCGATGAGCCTTAGTCCCTTCTTAGGCCAAGCCTACCTGCTCATAATGTTCCTGCCTTCTGCTAAGTATGATGCTGGTCTACTGATCCTGGAGCTTGAGCTCTGGCGTGGTCCCTCTTTGACGCTCCACCTTCAGCAGGGCTGACGCTTACGCCGGCGCTCAACCTGTGTAGAGCAGAAACCGCAGTGGAAGCGGACACCGAACCCAGACATGGGACGTCCTGTTTTTTTCAATACGGTGTCCTTGGAAGTCCCGACCCTTTCCCCGGGACCGTTTTTTCATCCTGAGTCGTTTGTTTGGCTGACGGACCCGAGGCCCGGCAAGGGCCCCCCGAGGCCTAAAACGGCCAAAAACCTCCCGTCCTGATTTTGTTCTCCGACCCGACGTCGGCGGCGATGCATCGCCGATTCATCGGCAATGCGGCGAGATCCTCCGACCTCATCTACTCGGACCCCATCTGGGAGGCCTCTAGGTAATCAGAACGGTTTTCGACCATCTGGCCAGGACAAGGAGGAGGAGGAGGAGGAGGAGTAGGGGGAAGGAGGAGGAGGAGAAGGAGGAGGGGGAGGAGAAGGAGGAGGAAGAGGAGGCCTCTATACCCCCGCCTCGCATCGATGCAGGAGCATCGATGGTGGTCGCCGCCCAGGAAGTTCGAGCGGGCGGGCCCCGGGGAGGCGTCCGAAGATCGGCCCTCGAGCGGCGCTTTGAGGATCGACCCCCTTGAGGGTCTCGCCCGCGGAGCTCCCGGAGGTGGCCTCGCGGCCCCCGCGCGCCTCGCCGCCGGGGTTCGGCCGCGAGGACGACGACGACGACGACGACGACGACGACGACGACGACGACGACGACGACGACGACGACGACGACGACGACGACGACGACGGCGGCGGCGGCGGCGGCGGCGACGACGACGACGTCGACGACGACGACGACGACGACGACGGCGACGACGACGGCGGCGGCGGCGGCCGCGGCGACGGCAGCTCGAGAAAAACCGGCCAGAGCGGGCCGTGGGAGGGGTCCGAGGATCAAGCCTCGAGCGGCGGTCCGGGGCCGCGGGGCCTCCTTTAGGGGCCTCCACCGCGGGCCTCCTTGACGACGGCGACTCGACGTCGACCCACGCCGCGAAGGCTCTGCGACAAGGAAGGTCGAAGGAGAAAAAACGCCGTAAGCATAAACTTTTGGAGCTCCGCGCGGGTTTCTCGGATCCGCGCTGGGCCCCCCTGGCGGCGCCTCCTGCGCCGCCCCTGGCGCGCTCCGCGCGGCGTCCAGCGCAGATTCAAGAAATCCGCGCGGAGCGTCAAACGTTAATATGTTTATGCCGTTGCTTCTGCTTCTAGACGAACCCCTCGAAGGAGGTTTGCGGTGGCCTCTGGAGGTCCTGGAGTCACCGAGCGCGTTCCACTGCTCGCAAAGTGCCTGCTCGCAAACGTCATGCAGACACATGTCTCCCTTCATATTTGAATGGCTCGTAAATCCCCCGCGGCGGCCTCAGGCCATTCGCGAGCAGCCACTATCTGCGAGTCGTGGAACGCGCGTGCGTGCCCGTGGCGAAGGCCTTGGAGGCCTCCGGCGGCCAAGAGAGCGCGAGGCGTCCGTGGCCTGTGCGCCCTCGGTCCATCCGCCCCCGCGCGCCGCGCGCCTGGGCGGATGGCCGTGGCCTCGCGCCTCGCGGCCCGGACGACGGCAGGGGCGACGACGACGACGACGGCGAAGACGACGACGGCGACGGCGGCCACGACGACGACGCGGACGACGACGACGACGACGACGACGACGACGACGACGACGACGACGACGGGCCCGGGCGGCCGCGAGGGCGGCCCTCTGCAGCGCGGCGGCGCAGGGGCGCGAGGGCGCGGGCGCTTCGTGCGAGGGCCTTGCGGCAAGCGCCGCCGACCCTGAAGGGGGACGGCGGCGACGACGACGACGACGACGACGACGACGACGGCGACGGCTGCGACGGCGGCGGCGGCGGGGCCGGCGGCGGCGGCGGCTGAGGCGGCGGCTGCGACGGCGGCGGCGACGGCGGCGGATACGGCGACGGCGACGGCGACGGCGGCGACGACGACGACAACGACGACGACGCCGGCGACGACAACGACGATAATGATGAAAACGACGGTTCCGATGAATAGTAGTAAAGGCGGCAACTTTTCACAGACCTCACTCGTTCTCGCCAGACAGGGCCCCGTCTGCCGAGAACGCTTGCTGCCTCGGTCTCAGAGGCAATGGATGGGCTCGGCTTTCGGCGGCTGGAAGAGCAAGCTGGAGGTGCCGGGTCTTGTGGACAGGTACATGAAGGGCGAGGTCAAGATCGACGAGTACATCACCCACGAGATGAAGTTCGAGGAGATCAACAAAGCGCTCAAGCTGCTTCACGAAGGCGACTGCCTCAGGTGCGTCCTCGCCCTGTGAGTGCACGTAGGTGCAGCCTCGCCGACGGGAGCAAGCTAGACCGCGCTGCGGCATTGTCATTGTGTACACATGTTCGAAGCACGTGCGCGTGGTTGTGTTCAGTTGCCCTGACCAGTCCGCAGTGGCCCCTTTTCACCTTCCCAGGCCGAAGAAGAATCCGCGGAGTAAACATACCTACATTTCCAGAGCTCCGCTCGGATTTTTCGGATCTGCGCTGGCTGCCCTTGGTGCGCTCTGCGCGCCAGAGAGGACTAACGCCGATCCAAGAATTTCGCACTGGATTCCTGGATCTGGAACAGGCCTGCTGCCTCAGTTCCAGCCTGGTGCAGCGCGAGCTCTCAACAGCGTTCTGGGTTCTGGGTTCCGTACTGGACCTCTCCAGCCAGACCGAAACAAGCGACGTCCTGATTTTTTCCACACAGGATTCCTAGAAGTCCCGACCCTTTCCCCGGGACTAGTCTTTGCTTCTCATCCCGAGTCGTTTGTTTGGCGGCCCCGAGGCCCGGCGAGGGCTCCCAGGGGCCGAAAACCGCCCATCCTGAGTTTTTTTACGACGCGATCCTGCAGGGGCTCTCCGGTTTCACCTCTCGCTCCTCCGGTCGGCCGGCCCCCGCCGCGCGCGCCCCAGGCTCGCCAGCCCGCCGTGGCCTGCCGGAGAGCCGGCCGCCGCGGGCGACCCGAGGAGGAGGAGGAGGAGGAGGAGGAGGAGGAGGAGGAGGAGGAGGACCAGGAGGAGGACCAGGAGCAGGAGGAGGAGGAGGAGGAGGAGGAGAGGAGGAGGAGAAGAAGAGGGAGGAGGAGGTGGAGAGAGGACCAGTAGCAGGAGGAGGAGGAGGAGGACAAGGGAGGAGGAGAAGAAGAGGAAGGGAGGAGGAGGAGGAGGAGAAGAAGACAAATAATAATTATGAGAAAGAAAAGTAAGAAGAAGCATACTAATAATAATAATACGAATAGTAATAATAAGAATAGTAATAATAAGAAGAATAAGAATACTAAGAATAATAATAAGAAGAAGAAGAAGAAGGAGAAGAAGGGAGGAGGAGGAGGAGGAGGAGGACCAGGAGCAGGAGGAGGAGGAGGAGGACAAGGGAGGAGGAGGAGAACCAGGGGAGGATGAGATGACAAGGGAGGAGGAGGAGGATAATAATAATAACAATAATAGTAATAATAATAATAATAATAATAATAATAATAATAGTCATATTAATAATAATAATAATAATATTATTATTAATAATAATAATAATAATAAGAATAATAATAATAATACTAATAATAGTAATAATAGTAATAATATCCATATTATTATTAATATTAATAATATTGAAAATACTAAGAATAATAATGGAGGAGGAGGAGAAGGGGGAGAAGGAGGAGGAGGATGAAGAGGAGGGGGAGGAGGAGGAGGAGGAGGAAGAAGAAGAAGAAGAAGACGAAGAATAATAAGACTAAGGATAATAATACAACTTATTAAGAAGAGGAGGAGGAGGAGGAGGAGCGGGAGGAGAGGAAGAGGAGGAGGAGGAGGAGGAGGAGGAGGGGAGGAGGAGGAGGAGGAGGAGGAGGAGGAGGAGGAGGAGGAGGGGGGGAAGGAGGAGGGGAGGGAGGAAGGAGGAGGAGGAGGAGGGAGGAGGAGGAGGAGGAGGATAACCAGGAGGAGGAGGAGGAGGAGGAGGAGGAGGAGGAGGACCAGGAGCAGGAGGAGGAGGAGGAGGAGGAGGACAAGGGACGAGGAGAAGAAGAAGAAGAAGAATAATAAGAAGAAGAAGGGAGGAGAAGAATAATAAACAGGGAGGAGGAGGATAACCAGGAGGAGGATGAGGAGGACAAGGGAGGAGGAGAAGAAGAAGAAGAATAAGGGAGGATACTAATAATAATATTAGTAGTAAAAGTAACAGAAATCGTGAAACTAATACTAATACGAATAATAATAATAATACTAATCGTAATAATAATAATAATATGACTCCTAATAATGCTACAACATCTACTACTACTACGAATAATAAAAAGAGTAATAATAATCGTAGTAGTAGTAGTAATAATAATGATGCTGATAATAATAATAATACTAATAATAATAATAATACAACAATAATAATAATACTACGAATAAGAATAAGACTAACAATCATAATGATAATGGAGGAGGAGGAGGAGGAGAAGGAGAAGGATGATAAGAAGAAGAATATGGAGAAGGAGGAGGAGGAGGAGGAGGGGGAGGAGGAGGAGGAGGAGGAGGAGGAGGAGGAGGAGGAGGACCAGGAGGAGGAGGAGGGGAGGAGGAGGAGGAGGAGGAGGGAGGAGGAGGAGAGGAGGAGGAGGAGGAGGAGCGGGGGAGGAGGAGGAGGAGGAGGAGGAGGAGGGAGGAAGGAGGAGGAGGAGGAGGAGGAGAGAGGAGGAGGAAGAGGAGGAGGAGGAGGAGGAGGAGGAGGAGGAGGGGGAGGGGGATGACGCGGAGCTCACCTGAGAGGCCTGCATTCCGAGAGACGCTGGAGGACCCACGGACCTATCTCCGTGGGGGGCTCGCCCCGCTCACACTCACGCTCCTCTCCAAGATCCCTGATATGGGCCGAGCCCTCTTCGCGCCCTGCAGCCACACTTCGTGCACGACCGGTACGGCCCATAATTCGCCACCGTGCGGGTCCAGTGGACTGTGCGAGCGCCTACAGCAACGCAGGAGCGACTCAATGGCTGGAGCGCGGGCGGACCAGCACGCTCGGTACAATCGGAAACTCGAACCTATACATTACCAGTGGCGGGCTCTCTTTCAATCCCAGGACTTTTTGAGGGTCGGGGACGACGTCGGGGTGGTGTGGTGTATACTTTTCCCCTCCTCCCCAGGAAAACAACGAACAATGTATACACCTGGACCCCATATACACCAGGATCCGGTTTCTTGTCAGAGTTTCAGCGCAGGGCCAGAAAATGCGTTGGTGTATAGAGTTCGGTTCCCGATACAAAGCCAATTCTGAAAGATTCGATTCGAAGACGGCTTGCTGACACTACTTCTGCAGTGCACACGGGCCCAGCGCGCGGAGCCCTCCTCGGCCAGGCAGTGGCAGTGGGGGGTTGCCTGGCTGGCCTTCTCGAAGGCCGAGGGGCGGATCCTGTGCTGGTGTCGTGCCTCCTGTCTGACCGACGGGGCGCACTCCTCGGACTGGAGAGCTAGCAAAGTGGCACGAGCACTGCGACGCCTACCCAGAGACATCACCGAGTTCGTCCACTTCTGGCAGTCCAACTGGCCTTTAGGTATCTGGTGGGATGCCGCCGCGTCCGCGGCGAGCTGATCTGCCGTCAGATTGCCGATCCAGGCCAATACAGGGACTCCTTTGGCGAGCGACTCCTGAGCCTCCAAGTGACTGCTGACTTGTGGAGGACGATCAATGCAGAGGAGGCATGTTGCCAAAGAATTTCCAGATGTCTGAAACATGTGTTGACCATGTTTTAGCATGCAACAAATATGTTAAAAACATGTTTGGAAAAAACATGTTCGACAGTTTAAACATATTTCAAATTCAATGATAGGACTGTTGGGGTGTCCAGTGTCGTGGCATCCACAACTGCTGAGGAATTTTACAGTGGCCTACTCAGCTCCACGCGCGCTCCCTTCGGCCCCTGGGGCCTCCCTTAGATCTTCATTCGCGCTCCAACCTGCGGGCCCGAGGTGTCTGAGTGCCTCGAGCCCCTCCGCTGCACAAAATCTCACTGCCAGTCCAGCACTCCAGGGGGCCCGAAGCGTGTTGCGGCACCGACAGCAGATTGGTCCTCTCCGCCCCTGTTGGTCTGGCGGTGATCTGGCCTCGGTCTCGCGGCCCCGCACCGCAGCTCAGGGGCCTCGGCAGGGCCTTCCAGCAAGCACCGGCCTCAGCCGCGTCGGCGGTACCTCGCGTCAACCGCCGCTGCCGTCCCCGCAAGCGAAACCCACACCCGCTTGCGTTGTGAAAAAAAAAAAAACGCTACGGGAGGTTTTTCGTTATTTTCGGCCTACGGGGGCCCTTGCTCGGGCCTCGGGACCGTCAAACATCATTTTCAGGATGAAGCACCGGTCCTGGGGAAGGGGTCTAGACCTTTCCGAGTAGGGGATCGACTACACAATTGATTTGCCCCAAACTTGGTTTTCTTGTCGAATCTATGGAATCTGCTTCGAATTGCCAACAGATTTTGCGAAGCTTCTATGCAGTCTTTGTAGATCTGATAAGGACAAAAAGGTCTGGGCAAAGTTCAATTCTGTGATCGATCCCCTGCTCGACCTCTG
>CAUYUJ010008127.1:0-10000 GCA_963575745.1 Prorocentrum cordatum | reverse complement strand
GCGGGGGAGGGGGTGTGCATTAGTAAGGAGCAGTGGTCAAGATACCCCAAGCCGCAAGCCGGGTCGCTCCCTCCCCCCCTTCCCTCCACTTACACAAGTAACACCCGAGAGTCTCAGCACGGGCAAAGGGCCGCCATCGACAACCAGCGGGAACCAGTGCACACGCCAGCCAGGTGCGCCATGCCCGCGAGGTGCGCCGCGCGTGCCAGGTTCGCCGCGCGTGCCATGTGCGCCACTTCGGGCAGTTTGTCGACCGCCCCACCTTCATCTGTCAAAAACCACTGCAAAGGGGCGGCGGCGTCAAGAGCACTGTGAACTGTGCGTGGGCGTGCACCCGCAGTCATGTTGCAGCCGATTTTGGCAAGGATACCGGGCCTGCCCACAGCAGGCAGCAGGCTGGCCCCCGCCGCCGTCCCCAGCAGCGTGAGCTCTGCACTTTCCTGGTGCAGGGCACGGTGGGCCGGCACCCGACAGGCAACGTGCCGCCCGCCCCCCCACTCGGGTATAGCCAGGACCCCAGGTAAGGGGACCCGGCTAGTGGTAGGGCCCGGGAGCCCCTTGGCCAGAATCACTGCACCAGGTCTGCCGTAGCTGGTGCTTTTTTCGGGTGACGGCAATTCCGGTTAGTGGAATGGGATGGGGGGGGACGTCCCCAGAACAGATCACCAAACCAGGCCCCACTAAACCCAGTTCTGCCAACGCCCCCCCCACGCCGCCCCGATCAAGAGCCTGTGCGGTGCCTCTGCGCGTGGTCCAGCTTCTGGTGTAAAGGGCAACCTCGCACGATTTGATGCAAGGGATGGTCGCGGTGCCACCGCGCATGATCTAGGTAGATTGGTTGTGCAGAGTGCACTTTGTATGGTATTTGTGGCAGGGATGGTGTGTGCGGGGGGGCCAGGGATGGTGTGTGCGGGAGGGGGGGGGGCGTTGCACACATCAGGCAATATGCTGCTCCCCCCGCCTCCCCAGTCAAAAATCCATGCAAAGTGGTCGCGGGGCGTCCGCGCATGATCCAGATGTTGATCAAGGATGGCAGAGGGGTGTCCGCATGGTCCCAGGTTTGTCGCCTGTCGGGTGGGGGAGGGGGTGTAGATTAATGAAGAACAGTGATGGACCCCGTTCCGAAGGGGAAGAAGAAGGGGCTGTAAAGAGGAAGCTCCCTCAACCACTCACGCCCAAAGGGTTCGTGGCACTCTTACGACGAATGCGCGCGGCGCTGAGGAGATAGCCGCATGTTGAAAAGGACCCGCCTTCCATCCGTGAAGCTGTTGCAAAAGTCGAGCTTCATGATCATTAGTGGTGGGGAAGTCTTCAGCGGAACTCCCGGCTTGAGGAAGAGGAGGAGGAGGAGGAGGAGGAGGAGGAGGAGGAGGAGGTGTGGAAGGAGGAGGAGGTGTGGAAGGAGCCGCCGTCCATCCGTGAAACTGTTGCAAGTGTCGAACTTCAGGATCGTAAGTGGTAATAAGGACGTCTGAGGCAGAATGCCCGGCCCGCCTTATGCAGTTCTTAGCCGTGTGGAGCACGGCAGGACGCCAAGCTTTCAAAGAGCAAGCTTGAAGCTTCAGCCTGAAGCTTGAGCTTGACACTTCAGATCTGGTCTGGCTGGTTTGGTTGGATTGGCTTGAGCTTAGTCCAGGGAGGCAGCGCAAACCACTACGACCACTGAAGAGCAGTGTTTTGTGCAATGCAGTTTGTTTTGCATATGGTCTGGCTGGTCTGGCTGGTCTGGTTTGAGCTTCGCCCTTCAGCCTTAGCTTGGGACTCGGGCGAGAGTGGTTTAGGGCGGTCCAGGAAGGCAGCGCCAACCACTACCCGAACAACAGTTGTTTTTCATTGCAATTGTTTGTTTGCTTTGCAGTTGTTGTTGCATTGCAGTTTGTTTTGAACATGGTCTGGCTGGTATGTTTGATCCGGTTGGAGCTTAATGCTGCAGCCCTAGTTTAGGAGGTTTGTGTTGCATTGCAGTTTGTTTGTCCTTGCAGTTGTTTTGCGTAGCAGTTTTTTGCATCTGGTCTGGCTGGTCTGGTTGGTCTGCTTTGAGCTTAGTCCTGAAGACTTAACTTCGGATTCGGGTGAGAGTGGTTTCGGGGAGGTCCAGGGAGGCAGCGCCAACCATTACGACCACCGAACAGCAGTGGTTTGTTGCATCGCGTGTGTTTGCTTTGCAGTTGTTTTGCATTGCAAGTGTTTTGCATCTGGTCTGATCTGGTTAATCTACCCGGCTGGTCTGGTGGGTCTACCTTGCTGTTCTAATTGGACGGTCTTGCTAGTTTGCTTGGTCGTCGCCGTCGTCCTCGTCCTCGCCCTCGACTTCCTCGTCGTCGTTGTCGTCGTCGTCATCGTGCTGCCTCTTGCATCGCCGCAGCAAGGGCTGGGACTGAAAGCGCCGCTACGTCAAGTCCGGCTGCGGCGGAAGGGGAGATGGGAAGGGAGGGAACATCAGCAGCCATATTAGCTCTTATGCTCCAGATCAAAGTAAGGCGCTGGGGCATAAGAACTTGCCGCCTCGATCGGCTTAGAATACCGACGCGCCCTGATGTGTGACGGGGAAGAGTTGTAGGAGGAGGAGGAGGAGGACGAGGAGGAGGAGGGGGAGGAGGAGGACGAGGAGGACGAGAAGGAAGAGGAGGAGAATGAGGAGGATGATGAGGAGTGCGGAGGGAGTGGAGAATGAGGAGGAGGAGGAGGAGGAGGAAGAGGGGAGGAAGGAGGAGGAGGGATGAGGAAGGGGAGGAGGAGATGTGGACGGTAGAGAGGGAGGAGTGCAGGAGGAGGAGGAGGAGGAGGAGAGAGGAGGAGGAGAGGAGGAGATGGAGGAGGAGAAGGAAGATGAGGAGGAGGAGGAGAAGAGGAGGAGGAGGGGGGAGGAGGAGGAGGAGGGGGCAGGAGGGGGATGATGATGATGATGTGCTGAATGATGATTGATGATGATGATGATGATGATGATGATTGATGATGATGTGGGAGGAGGAGTGGAAGGAGGGGAGGATTGAGGATGAGGATGAGGATGCTTTTTTGGATGATAATGTGATGATGATGATGATGATGATGGTTGATGGGATGGTGATGGTGATGGTGTTGGTGATGGTGATGGTGATGGTGCTGATGATGCTGATTATGACGATCCTGATGCTGATGTTGATTATGATGATGATGAGGATGATGATGATGATGATAATGATGATGATGATGATGATGATGATGATGATGATGATGATGATGATGATGATGGTGGTGATGGTGATGCTGATGCTGATGCTGATGCTGATGCTGATGCTGATGCTGATGAGGCGTAGGAGGAGGCGTAGGAGGAGGAGGAGGAGGAGGAGGAGGAGGAAGAGGGGGATGATGACGGCTCGAATCTTCGCCCCCTCAGCTCCCCTCACAAGGATGAGTGGGAAGATGGGGGAGGAGGTGGGAGTGAGGAGGAGGAGGAGGTGGAGGAGGAGGAGGAAGAGGAGGTGGCGGGGAGAAGAGGAGGAGGGGGATGATGATGCTGATGATGATGGAGGAAGAGGAGGACGAGGAGGAGGAGGAGGAGGAGGTGGAGGAGGAAGAGGAGGAGGAGGAGGAGGAGGAGGAGGAGGGGAGGATGACGGCTCGAGTCTTCGCTCCCTCGGCTCGACTCAGAAGGACGAGGAGGAGGAGGAAGAGGAGGAGGAGGCGGAGGGGAAGGAGGAAGAGGAGGTGGAGGAGGAGCAGGAGTAGGAGGAGGAGGAGGAGGAGGAGGACCAGTGTTAACTCAGGACGCATCAGCGATGTTGCAATAACCCTTGGCTCAGAGCTCCCTTTTCGCAGGACCCTACAGTAATATTTTGCCATTGTGGGAGTTGCCCGATTTGAAGACAATCGTGTGAGATCCCCCAAGC
The DNA here is from genome assembly GCA_963575745.1 of Prorocentrum cordatum. Lineage (NCBI taxonomy): Eukaryota > Dinophyceae > Prorocentrales > Prorocentraceae > Prorocentrum > Prorocentrum cordatum. The sequence continues at coordinate 6,131 of CAUYUJ010008127.1, read as the reverse complement.
GTGCCAAGACACAGTTTGTGAACTGTCGCCTCACGAACTACCTTGAACACCGTTCCTGAGGCTTCAACACCGCGAGTCAACGCGACTGTTGCGTCCTGACGATCCCACAACGCACTAGGACACCATTATTGGGATTTCAGAGACGCGAATGAACATGCCTGCTGGGTTTTGACTGTCCTGAATCGTGCCAGAAAACAAGTCTGGGGATTTTGACACAGCACATCGACGTGCCTGGTGTGTCCTGGAAATGTTACACCAGCAGAACACACTTCCTGAGATTTTAACCGCGCGAATCCATGAAACTGCTGCAAACTGTTAAGACGGAAGTGCGCGGCGCTAAGGCGGCAACCGTATTTCGCAATGGGGCCGGCCTGCATCCTTGAAGCTGTCGCAACTTTTTAAAACGAATGTGCGCGGCGCCAAGGCGAGGACCACATTTTGAACACCGCCCGCCCTCCATGTATGAAACTGGTGCAGGCTTTGAGACGAATGCGCACGGCGCTAAGGCGATCGCCTCATATTGAAACAAAAACACCGCCCTCCATCGGTGAAACGGTTGCAAAAGTCAAGCTTCAGGATCATCAGTGGTGAGAAAGTCTTAAGCGGACATCCTGGCCCGAGGAGGAGGGGGAGGAGGAGGAGAAGGACAAAACAGGAGGAGGAGGAGGAAGAGGAAGAGGAGGAGGAGGAGGAAGTGTAGGAGGAGGGGGACGAAGAGGAGAAGGAGAGGAGGAGAAGGAGAAGGAAGAGGAGGAGGAGGAGGAGGAGGAGAAGGAGTAGGAGGAGGGAGGAGGAGGGAGGAGGAGGAGGAGGAGGAGGAGGACCGCCTCTCTTGGCGGCCCCTTTGCAAGGCGCGCGCGCGTTTCGCCGCCGCGGGCGGACCGCGGGCGCGCCGCTGGGCGAGGGCCGCACACGGGTGTGCGCGGCGGCCGGGGAAAGAAAAGGCTGCCGCCTTCGTTGAGGGCTGTGCGCGCCGGGCGCCGCTGCCGAGGCGGCCCAAGCGGGCCTTCCCAGACCCCGTCGCGTCGTGGCAAAAATCACGACGGGAGGTTTTTCGCTATTTTCGGCCTCTGAGGGGCCCTTGCCGGGCCTCGGGACCGTCAAGGAACGATTCGGGATGAAACACCAGTGCCAGGGAAGAGGTCCAGACCTCGGGGGGTCGACGTTGCGAAACAATCACAACGTCGGGGTCTGGGTTTAGCGTTCCGGACCTAGTCCATCTCGCTGCGCCAGGGGATCGGGATGACGGGTTTTTTATTGTTTTCAGCCTCTCGGGGCCCTCGCCGCGCGCTGCTGCCTCAGCGGTGGGGCTTCAGCGTTCCAGGCCTCCGCTCGCTTTGGGAGAAATTAGGAGGGCGGACTTTGTTTAGCCTTCTTCGTCGGTTCTTGCAGGTGCTGCGGGGTGCTTTGCAGAAGCTGCGCCTCGTCCAGAGCGTTCTGGGGGTGCGTGAATCGTCCTGATCGGCCGCTGGAGTCCCGATTTCTGCAGCGAAAGCCTGACTTCCGATGCGCTGACTTCCCCCATGCGGAAGTTCCTCGCCGTGCTGCGGCCTCTGGGAGCCCTCGCGAGGCCCCGCGGGGCCTGCAGAAAACGACCAAGGATCTGGAGCTGGCGCTCGGGGAAGGGTACCCCGTACTTCTTGAGCAACTCAGGACCTCCGATGGCGAGGTCTCGCCCTCGGCGGAAGCCGGCGGAGGCAAAACGGAAGCCTCGACGGCCCGACACCCGACCCTTTCTCCCTTCCCACTGCCGCCATGGCCTGCGCCGCGAGGCGCTCTTGAACGGGGAGTCCGCGAACCTGATTGAGGTCGGCGAGGTGAGCGCTGGGCTGCGGCACCACAGCCCTGGACCTGGAATTTGTGATCGACTATGTCGCCAGCGGCTTCCAGGAAGCAAGTGCACAGGGGAGGCAAGCGGGCTCTGAGACGAGCCGCGCGAGCGTTGCAATTGGACGGGAGCGTGTGGTACCTTTGCAGGAGGTATACTCGAGCCACGGCAGCCGCTCTTCTCCCAGATTACCATCAATTCATAGCTCAGACTGCCCATGGCCCTACTTCATCTTCCTTCTCTCCGTTGAGGTCGACACCCGCTCGACCCCTTTTGCACGAGACGGCCACCATTGCCGCCAAATACCATCAGCGCCAGCGTCGCCGCGCCCATCGGGACCAGCAGCTGATCAAGATTTGGACGTACAATTGCGAAAGCCTACTCAGAGCTGGTCGCCTTGCCGAGATCCTTCGACTCGCAGGCAAAGCCAAAGTGGCCATTATGAGCCTACAGAGTACCCTGCTGGAGCTCGCTATCCCTTGGACTACCGAAGGCTACAGAGACATCCCGACGCCGCGCACGACTAGGACCAGTAGAGATGGCTGTCTGATAGCATTCAACCTGCGTTTTTTCTCTTTGAGCGAGCTCCGCGTCACCCACACATGGATGGATGGACGACTACAGGGTATTCGTCTCACTCGTAAAGGCCCTGCTGAACGTGATCTTTATGTGATGAATGGCTACGCCCCGCTGAACGAGGTGAGCCACGCCAAGATCGGCGCCGACCATCATGAGAAAACGGCCCAACATCGCCAACTCCAGTCCCAGTTCTGGGGCACGTGCCACGTGGCCCTCCGTCAGATCCCCCTTCGAGTGACCTTGCTCCTCACCCTGGGCGCCAACGCTGCCATGCCCCCCTCACTGCCGCATGCCGGCTTTGCTGGCCAACGGCGCCTGTATGCAGCCACCAACACCAACGGCTAGCGCCTCCTGGAAGTCCTGGAGGACTTCCACATGACGGCCCTCAACACGTTCGGCAAGAGCACGCGCCAGAACGGCACCTGGAAGCACACGACTGGCAAGGGATGGACCACAGTCGACTACATCTGCACCCGCCTGAACGGCTCCTACGGCATCCGAGCGGCGCCTCTGCGGACAACTCCTGTTAGCATGGGAGGCTACCGCGACCACCGACCTGTCGAAGCCCTCGTGTATGCTGGACTGAGAGCTCAGCGGGCTGCCGAACCCCGACCTGGCCGATGGAACCGCGAGGCCATGGTACGCGATTTGCAAGCCCTGAAGGACCCAGATGCGTCCGTCCCGGCCCACGTCGCACAGACGCGGGCAACTCTGGACAATCGTCTACGAGAGAAACATCTCACAGGCCACTGGCAGGAGGAATGCGGCGAGATGCTCTGTTACGCCACGCCCTCGGAGTACTTCGACGCCATCGAGCACACGGCCATTGAGGCAGCGGCCCCGCACTACGTCCTGAAGCCCACGCAGACCCAGCGCCCCAAGCTGACGGACGCCACCCTGGCCCTGATCGCAAACAAGCACGCCATCCAGAAGCGCATGGCCTACTGCTCCGACCCGTCGTCGCCCCGCGTTGTCTACCTCCAGACCCAGTATGACGAGGCGGCCAAGCGCGCCGCCAAGGCAGTCCGAGCTGAGCGACGCCAGCGCTCGGCGTCCACGGCTGCAGAGGCGGGGGCGGCAGATGCGAACATGAACCTGCGCAAGCTCCACAGCGTCACGCGCCGTCTTGCTCCAAAGCCCGCGGCCCCAGTCATCGCGGCCACCAACCCGACTACGGGCGGCGCATGCATGGACGCCGAGGAGGAGATTGCTGTCCGCGCAGAGGCTCTCTACAACATCTTCGACGGCACCCAGATCAACATGGACAGCCCAGGAGGCCCCATCGGCACCCTCCCGAGGGACGACACCCGCATAGGCACGTACACAGTCCATGACGTGACTAGGGTCATTGCCCAAATGCCTAACTACAAGAGCGCTCCTGTCCTCAAGTTGCCACCGCTGGACGCGGCCGGAGATCTCACCGCCGCCGGTGCCAAACCGACCTTCGAGGCTGACGGGTCCGTCATCGAACTGTGGAAGCTCTGTGCCGCTGAGACGGCTCCAGTACTCCACGGCGCCTTCCAGGCGTGCCGGGCCCTCGGCCACACGGCTCAGCGCTTCAAGGATGGCGAGACTGTCTCCCTGCGCAAGCCGAAGGGCGATGGCAAGAACGCCAAGGACCACTACAGGACCATCAACCTCATCAACCACATTGGCAAGGTTTACATGAACGTCACCGCGATGCCGTCCCTCCGCGACCTGGCGAGCAAGCTCTCTTACACGCAGTTCGGCGCGCTGGCAGGCCGCTCTACGAGGGACGCTGTCGCGATCGTGGCCGAGGTTATCCGACGCCACCGACTCCACGGCCGCACGTCCAGGCTCGGCTCTGCGACGGTCCCAGGCATGCTCGTGGCAGTCCTGATCGATCTGGAAAAGGCCTTCGACTTGATTGACCACGATGAGATCTGGCAGGCCCTCGAAGCCCTTGCAATACGACGGGAAGTGCGTCTGACCGTTGAGGAGCTCCACGAGGGCACATGCTACATTGCCAGGGACATCCGCGCCAATCGCCCCATCCGTAAGCTACTCATTCCACGCGGAGTTCGCCAGGGTAGTGTGGAGGGCCCTATGCTGTTCGTTGCTGTCTATGACCTTCTCACTCGCAAGCTTGAGCAAAGCCAGCATGTCTCTGAGTTCCCCGAGATCACCGTTACCTTCGACCCCACCCTTCGCAACCTTCGTCACCGTCACGGGCTGTTGGGAGCTGAAGGAGAGGAGGTGCTCAAGGTGTCCCCTGTCAAATTCGTTGACGACCTGATCGCCCTCACTATCGTTGAAGATTTGGATGCGGTCTCTCGGTTCCTGGGGTCCCTCAAAACGGAAATCACTAAGGGCCAGATGAAGGCAAATGACACCAACACTGACATGCTGGTCGTCACGACTGGCAAGCAAAGCAAAAGCAGACGAGCCGCGATCCGATCGAAGCGAACGGACATTCGAACGCAGCAGACCCCAGTCCATGCCACGCCCAGTGCGAAGTACCCAGGCACCAAGCAGCGCGACGATGACAGCGTGGTGGAGGAGGTTGCTCACATAATCCAAGGAGCTAATGCAGCGCACGCACGCCTTGCACGTCGAGCCTTCAAGGGTCACTTTAGCGCACGTCTTCGAGTTAGGCTGTGGTGCTCCCTGGTCCGTTCGACAGCCCTGTACGGCCTTGCGGTGGCAGTCCTGAGTAAGAGAGACCTCAACCGCATAGAGCACTGGCAGACTCGTAAGCTACGTTACTTGGCACGCTCTCCTGCCCATGTCCATCGCGTGAGTAATGCTGAAGTAAGGCGTGCAACGCGAGTCCCGACGGTGGCGTCTACGTTGCCTGAGCGGCGCCTAGCGTGGCGGCAAGGGGTCCTGCGTCCCGCGTTCCCTGACTTGCAGCAGAAAAAAAGCAGCCCGAGGACTCCGAGCAGGACCCTGAGGGCCCCGAGGCCCAGCACGACCCCACGAAGCTGATTCGGGCGGTAGTCTTCGGCAGGTTTAACTTCGAGGGGCCCAAGCATAAGGAAATCAACTCGTTGCTCGGCGCACTCCAGGAGGGCCCCAGGAAGCTCTGGAAGGTCACCGCCCCAGAAGCCCAACAGCAGGCCCGTGCGGATCACGAACTTGAGGGCCCTGAACCTGTACCCTCTCGCCCTTGGCTCCGCTGGCTCAGTCAGGTCCCTCGAGCCCGCCTTAGACGGGTGCGAAGTAATGTGACGGAGGACGAAGCGAAGATAGCCGCTGGCGAAGGCCCTCCGCCTGAGACCCTGCTCCAGCGCCCCCTGCGTGCTCGGATGTGTCAGGGGCCCGAGGGGCTCGAGAACCGCGCGTTTAGCGTTCACGGCAAGTACGCGAACCCCACGGGCCTCACAGAGGACCAGCTGCGAGCCCTGAAGTGCCCCCACTGCTTGATCAAGTTCAGTCGCAGGGATACCCTGGTCCGCCGCTATCGCCTGCAGCGCTGCCGTGCTCCACCGTCGTCCACCTCGGCTCAAGCGAGTGAGCCAGTGGGGCCCGAACCACCAGGACCTGCCCCTCCTGCCCCGCGGCAAGAGTCGGACGCCCATGTGGAACCTCGAGAGCGCGAAGCAGTGGACCAAGCCGAAGATCGACCTGGTCCTCCCCGAGGACACGACCGGGTTGGACGCAAACGACAAGCTCCAGACCCTCAGGTGCCGCCTGAAGCTCCTCCGCGAAGCCGCCCACCAGCTGCTCGCCCGAGACGACAACTTCGCGCTGACGGTGGCGG
>CAUYUJ010008126.1:0-42155 GCA_963575745.1 Prorocentrum cordatum | reverse complement strand
GGAGAGGATGAGGAGAGGAGAGGAGAGGAGAGGAGAGGAGAGGAGAGGAGAGGAGAGGAGAGGAGAGGAGAGGAACGCGGGGCACCGTCTCTTCAAAACGAGGACCCAACACCACAGGATGGTTGGGAAATAGTATTAGTATCATTTGTAGTATTCGTAATATGATTATTCAAAATATTTGTAGTTTTAATATTCTTCTTCCCTCTGGTATTAATCTTACTCACAATATTCTTCACATTAGTATTCTGAATCCGAGACAGGATGGATTCGGCTTGTACTCGCGATTCGGTTTTCTGCTACGTATGGAGCCAACGGGACCAGGCGGACAGCGACGACGACGACGACGACGACGACGAGGGCGACGAGGACGAGGGGGAGGAGGAAAACGACGACGAGGGGGCAGAGGGCCAGCACCCCCATCCGTCCTATCGGCCCAAGCCAAGAGCAAGGGCAGAAGAAAGGAACGCATCGGGGTCACATTGGAGCCATATTGACACAATCTTGGGTTTGAAAGGGGTCATCTTGGGGTAATCTCGATGTCGTCTTGGGCTCATGGGGTCGTCCCGGGGCCACCTAACATCGGGTTCACGCGGTAGCCTCAGTTCAGTCGGAAGACAGTGGGTTCGTCCTGGTGTTCTCTTGGGGCCGCAGGGTCGCTCTGGGGTCATATTGGGGCCATTGCTTAGCAGGGGTGGGCATCTTGGGGCGACAGGGGTAATCTCGTGATACTTTCGAAACCTTGTTGGGTCCATTGTGTTAAGTGTGCGTTGAATTCTTGGCCCTCTTGGTAGCGTCTTTAGGGCCCTCAGATGGCCCCCGCAGGGACCCACGAGGCCCACGAGGGCCACAAAGAGGGCCCCAAGAAGGCTCCAAGAGGGCCCGAAATTTAGCACAGCGCCAGCACCAGCACCACGGGCAGCCCAGGCAGCACTAGCAGCATCAACGCCAGCAGTAACAGCAGCATCTATAGGAAAAAACAAAAAGAGAGGCGCAGCAACGGAAAGATGATTCCAAGATGAACCCAACAGGGGTTTTGGAAAGGATCACGAGATTACCCCTGTCGCCCCAAGATGCCCACCCCTGCTGAACAATGGCCCCAATATGACCCCAGAGCAGCCCTGCGGCCCCAAGAGAACACGGAGACGAACACATTGTCTTCCGACTGAACGCGACTCCATGTTACTCCGAGGTGGCCCCAGGACGACCCCATGAGCCCAAGACGACTTCGAGATTGCCCAAAGATGACGTTTTTGATCCCGAGATGATCCCAAGATTGTGTCAATATGGCTCCAATGTGACTCCGATGCGGTTCTTCCTTCTCCCCTTGCTCTTGGCTTGGGCCGATAGGACGAATGGGGGTGCTGGCCCTCCACCCCCTCGTCGTCGACTTCTTCCTCCTCCCCCACGTCCTCGTCGCCCTCGTCGTCGTCGTCGTCGCTGTCCGCCTGGCCCCGCTGGCCCGATACACAGCAGAAAACAAAGTCCCGAACACCAAGCAAATCCATCAAATATCTGATTGATTAATATGACTTATTTTGTTATTGATATTAGAATTAGTAATATGCTTATCAATATTACATGTCATGATTATGATTTTTATCTTATGACCACTCTTACTATCATTATTACTAATAGTATTGCGATTGAACTTGATATTATTATGCATAGTACAATGATGACTCCTATTTATAATATCATAATGATGAAATTTCATAATATTATTCCTCCTCCTCCTCATCATCGTCATCATCAACAGCATCATCATCATCATCATCATCATCATCGTCATCATCATCATCATCCTCCTCCTCCTCCTCCTCCTCCTCCTCCTCCTCATCATCATCATCATCATCATCATCATCATCATCATCATCATCATCATCATCATCATCATCATCATCATCATCATCATCATCATCATCATCATCATCATCATCATCCTCCTCCTCCTCTCCTCCTCCTTCTCCTCCTCTCCTCCTCATCATCATCATCATCATCATCATATCATCATCCTCATCATCATCATCATCATCATCATCATCATCCTCCTCCTCCTCCTCCTCCTCCTCATCCTCCTCCTCATCCTCCTCCTCCTCCTCCTCCCTCTCCTCCCTCCTCCTCCTCCCTCCTCCTCCTCCTCCTCCTCCTCCTCCTCCTCCTCCTCCTCCTCCTCCTCCTCCTCCTCCTCCTCCTCCTCCATTCCTCGGAATCCCCGAGGACCTCACCACGCGGCCCATCACTGCCTGGCCTCGGGGACCCTGGAGGCCCCGGCCCCCCGAGGCGCCCCTGGAGAGCGACCCGAGTCCCGAAGCCGTGCCGAGGATCGGGGAGGCCCCGACACGGCGCAGCGAGACAGACCGCGCGGCACCCTCGGCATCCCCAAGGACCTCACCGCGCGGCCCGTCCCCGCTTGGTCTTCCCAGAGATCCCGGCAGAGTGGAGCGGCGGGATCTGGGCTGTTCTCGGACTCCAGGGGGCCCTCGCCGGGCCTCGAAAGCGCCGAAAAACGGCTCGGGACGAAAAGCCGGCCCCGGGGGAAGAGGTCCGGGCCTCCGGGGCCCACGCATCGAAAAAGTTGGCGCGGCCGGGTGTCTGGGGTTTCTTGGGACCCTGGAGACCCCACTCCCTCGGGGCGTCCTCGGAGGGCGACCCAGGTCCCGAAGCCGTGCGGTCACCCCAAATCTCAGGTTGGGCATATCCTCCTACGGGCGGATTTTCAAGTTGGAAGTAAGTCAAAAATAATCGAAAGTAGTCAAGAGAGCAAGAAAAACCGTCCCCATAATATAATTTTACAATTTGTTTATTTTCCTCCTGTAGAGGGACACTTCCGACTTACAGCAGGAGCTCGACCAAAAGAAACCTTCCACAAGAAACCCCAATCCTGAGACCCCGGTACGTCCATTCATGTCTGGTGTGGGAACGCCGCTCTTGCCATTGCAAAACCACGGCGACGACCACGACGGCGACGACGGCGACGACGCCGCCGCCGCCGACGACGACGACGACGACGCCGCGGATCGATCAGCCCCAGACGACCACGGTTCTCCGGTAGCGCAGACTGCCCGATGTCGGCCGAGCCTGGGCCTCTGGCAGCGCTCTACCCCTGGGGTCGCCCTAGACTCGCCGCAGCGCCGACGCGGCGAGGACCCAGCGTCGGTTTTTCTCCGTGCCCCCGAGCCTCCCGCAGCCTTGTCCGCGCGGCCAGCTCGCTCGTCGCCGCTCTGTCTCGCCGCGCCTCGGCGGCCGCCTCCGCGTCTGTGGCGCGCTCGTGCGCGAGGGGCTGGACGTTGTCCGCGTCCCGCTCCGCCTGGTGCTGCGGGCGTCGCCGTCGCCGACGCTGCCGAGGCGGCCGCGAAATCGCATGCGACGTCGTCGTCGTCGTCGTCGTCGTCGCCGCCGTCGTCGTCGTCGTCGACGTCGTCGTCGTCGTGGTCGTCGTCGTCGTGGTCGTCGTCGCCGTCGTCGTGGTCGTGGTCGACGTCGTGGTCGTCATCGTCGTGGTCGTGGTCGTCGACGTCGTCCTCAACGGCGCCGCCGACATCGCCATCGTCTTCGAGGGGGCGCCCGCGCGTCGCCGTCCGCCGTCGTCAGCGCAAGCCGTCACCGCCGGCGTCACAGAGGCGGCCGCGAAACTGAACGTGCCGTCGCCGTCGCCGCCGCAGTCGTCGTCGCCGCCGTCGCAGTCGTAGCCGCCGCCGCCGCCGTCGTCGTCGCCGCCAGCGCAGTTGTCGTCGTCGTCGTCGTCATCGTCGTCGTCGTCGTCGTCGTCGCCGCCGCCGCCGTCGTCGCCGCCGCCGCCGTCGGGGTCGTCGTCGTCGTCGTCGTCGTCGTCGTCGTCGTCGTCGTCGTCGTCGTCGTCGTCGTCGTCGTCGTCGTCGTCGTCGTCGTCGTCGTCAGTGGCCCCGCCGATGTCGCCAGCGTCGTCGAGGGGGGCGCCCGCGCTGCGCCTTGTCCGCTCGCAGCCTGTGGAGGCGGGCGCGCTCGACCTCTCGCTCCAGGCGCGCCCTGTCCTGCGCCCGCTTGAACCTCCACGCCTCCTCGCGCTCCTCCCTCTGGCTCCGTGGGTCCGTGGGCCACGACCAGATGGAGGGGAAAAAGAATACGAGAACGGCGCCCTTGCACCGCACCATGCCTGGATTCCCTTCAGGCCCCGCTCCAACGCGGTACGGCGCAAACTTAACAATCCCATGCCTGGGTCGAGGATCGACGACGCCTCGGAGACGCGCAAGCGGTACGGTGCACACAGATCGACCGCGGAAGAAATGGCGCAGACGTCAGCGCGCCAGGGAGGGGTGTCCAGCGCCGATCCAGAAGATTCCCGCGGGCCTCTGAGAGTAAATTTGTATGCCTTCGGCCAAAGGTAACCACCCTGCCCCCATCCTGGTGCTGGCAGGATGGCTACAATCGGCGAGGTTTGCCACAGGGGGCTGGACGTCATGCCCAGTGGCCAGCCACGGCGGCGGCGACTGCCGCAAGCAACTCCGCCACTGCCTCCCTCCCCCGTTCCCTTCCCCCTCTCCTCATTATTGATATTATTATCCTCCTCCTCCTCCTCCTCCTCCTCAACCTCCAACTCCCCTCTTCCTCCTCCTCCTCCTCCTCCTCCGCCCCCTCCTCCTCCTCCTCCTCCACATCCTTCAACCCTCCTCCTCCTCCTCCTCATCCTCTTCTTCTTCGTCCTCCTCCTCCTCCTCCGCCTCTTTCTGCTCATCCTCATCCCGTCATCCTTCATTGCTTTCCTTATGAATAACTCCTCGCTGTCGCACCCCGAGGGAAGTCAGAAGGGCGCGCTGGGCGTTTTGTCTGAGACTTTCTCCCCGTCTATGATCATGAAGCTAATCGACAGTTTCACAGATGGAGGGCGGGCGGTTTTCAAAGTGTGGCTCTCGCCTTAGCGCCGCGCACATTCGCCTTCAAGATGTGCAAGAGCTTGACGGATTGAGGACGGGTCGTTTCCAAAATGCGGCTCTCGCCTGAGCGCAGCGCACATTCAGTTTAAAAGTTTGCGAGAGCTTCACGGACTGAGGAAGATTCCTTTTCAAAATGTGGTTCTCACCTTACCGCCGCGCACACTCGTTTGCGACATGTGCAAAAGTTTCACTGGCTCCCATGGTTAATGTACCAGAAATGGCGTGTTGGAACGATTCAGGATTGCTAGGGCACAAGAGTTACGTTGATTCGTGGTGTGGAAGCTTCAGGGATGGTCATCTAGCACGGCTCATAATCCTCAAGACGCAACAGTCAAGTTGAGTCGTGGCGTTGGAACCCCGGGAATGGTGTTTGGGCACGCTTCAGAATCTTCAGACGGTTGTTTTCGAACGAGGCACTTCCCTCAGTGGAAATGAACCCTTGCAGGGACCCATGAAGAGAAAGCTTGGAGAGCGGGATTATTCCATCATCATGGACGATCTTGGGTTTACACTCGTCTTCCTTCTCATCCTTTCCCTCCTCCTCATCCTTCTCCTCCCCCTCCTCCTCGTGGGCAGCTGTGTGGGCGTCAGGGGCTGGCACTGTGCATGCGGCTGAGCATGGGGACTGGTGGGACGCGACGGCAGCCCTTGTGAGGCGCCGCGCACGCAAGGCCCTCCAGCTCGCCCTCGAAGCCGATTCTGCCAAAGCCGAGCGAATACCCCAGCAGCGTGTTTCCCCTCCCTCGAATCGGCGAGCGGCCAACGAGTTCAGCCCACTCGCTTCGTCCTGTCAGCCTGGAATGGCAGCGCAGTGTCTGCCAGCAGCTGGTACACTGCTCCTCCTCGAATTCTGAGAGACACCCTGCCGTGCGCCTGCACAAACCAGGCCGTGTCGGGAGGCGCAGCTGCCGCGTGCAAACCCGGAGCCCCACAGCAGGGGGTGGCAGCAGAGACTCACCCCTCCCATAGGTGCGGGTGGTGGGGGGCCTACTCCCTTCACTACTGCCGCGAGAGCGGCCGAACGGCCACGGCCAGAGAACTTGTCCAGGACGGCCGAGGGGCTCCATCCCACACGGGAGAGAGCCCCCGAGGCGACCCGAGCTGCTGCGTGTCTGGCCCAGGAAGCGGAGGTGGCCCAGCAAGCGGCCAATCGCCGAGAGCTCAAGGCCCGTAAGGGTGGGGACGGCTCCGCGGGGTCCAGTGGGGCCCGGGAGGGGGGAGAATGGGCCAGGGACGAGCGCTGCAGAGGTGCAGATCGCGCAGCTCGACCCAGAGGAAGGGGCGGCGGCGAGGCCGTTTGACGCGCGCACAGGCCAGGCGGAGGAAGGTAACTCGAGCAAGGTGCCCCCAAAGGCCCCCATGGGAAAGAGGTCGGCCTGACCCCTGGTCCAGCTTCGCCGGCACCCGCGGCCGAGAGTTCAGCATGGAGCACGGAATGAGAAAGGGCACCTGCTGTGTCTGGCGTCGGCTTCGGCTCTCGTCCAGGGTTGGCTTTGGCTGTCGCTCGCGCGTGCTGCACGTCACTGGAGTCCGTTTGAAGGCGTTTCTTTATGTTCGGCGATGACGATGACGGGCGTCATGGGGGGGGGGGGGGGGGGGGGGGGGGGGGGGATGACGTGACGCCCCCCCCCGCCGAGTGGCTCCAGCACCACAGCCGCGCCCGCGCGCACGACGCGACGAGCGACGACCGACGAGCGACGACGACGACGCGAGCAGCATGTAAGCGGCGATCTGCCCATTGCGCCTGTGTACACCACAACGCTCGCGTGCACCACAACGCGCGCGTGCACCACAGCGCCTGCGTACCCCGCAACAGCCGTGTGCAACGCACCGCCCGTGTATACCACAATACTTGGGAGCACTACAGCGCCGGTGTACATACACCGCAGCAGCCATGTGCAACACAACGCTTGTGTACACCACAGTGCTTGCGTGCACCACAGCGCCTGTGCACGCCACAGCGCCTGTCTACACCACAGCATCCGCGTGCAACGCAGCGCCGATGTACACCACAGTGCCTGCGTGCATATGACAGGTAGAAGGAGCATGTACGTCAGGATCAGATGCGGATAACTAAACGCCACGCCACGAAAGTTCTGAGAATCGAATGCGACGTTTTTCCCTCCCCCGTCTTCCTCCACCTCCTCCTCCTCCTCCTCCTCGTCCTCCTTTGCCTCCTTTTTACCCCCTGTCGTGCGGTTTGGCGTTACAACGCACGTGCGCATCTCAGCGTGCACCGCAGAATGGTCGATTGAATCGGTCCACTTGGTTCTCGGACGGCCAGTTTAGCTGGAGCCTCCTGGACGGGAATTAGGGTGATGCGGGCGGACTCGGGAGGACTCGTAGATTCCAGCGTCGCTCCTGTTTTCCATTGTTTTCTCTGGAATCCACACGCGCTCCATTTTGTCACATGGATTCCTTCCGAAATCCTATACACAACAATGGTGCTGTGTTGCACACGCCTGATGTGGTGCACACAGGCACCGTGGCGTACACAGGCACTGCAATGCACGCAGGCATTGTGGTGTACACTGGTGCTGTGTTGCGCACGGCTGATGTGGTGTACGGAGGCGCTGTGGTGTACACAGGAACTGTTGTGCCCGCAGGCACGGTTGCACAAACTGACGCTGTGTTGCATGCGGCTGCTGTGGTGTACATCGGCGGCGTGGTGTACGCAGGCGCTGTGGTGCACGCGGGCACTGTGATATACACAGGCGTTGTGGTGCATATCGCCACCTACATGTTCGTGCTACCCGTCCTCCGTCATTCCTAACCATTCCCAGACGCCGCCGGCGCGAAACGTGACGTCATCGACCCCCTCCCCCCCCAGATGATTGCCGTCATCGGCCCGGAATTAAAAACAGGCTCCAGCCGCGTCCGCGCGCACGACGACGATGAGCGACGAGCGACGAACCACGAGCGACGACGACGAACGACGACGACGACGACGACGACGACGACGACGACGCCTGCGGACCAGACACCTATGCGGATTCCCACGCGGACACCTACGCGGACACCTACGCGGATCCCAATGCGCACGGCGGCAGTGCCCGGAGCGCACTGGGGGGGGGGGGGGGGGAGCGTTACGTCATAGGGGGGGGGGGAGCGGGGGCCATGACGCCCGTCATGGCCCAAGCAATAAAGAAATAGCCTCTTTTCAGAATCCTCCTCCTTATCCTCTTCTTCTCTTTCCCCCATACCTTTTTCCTTTTAGACAAATCGCTCAAATCGCGGCACCAGAGGTGCCAGTATGGCAAGCCAGACGTTTCGCCTGCAGCGTCCCACAACTTATGATCTCGACGAATGAAAAGTTCAGTGGTTACACGGATGGGATGCGGGTGGTTTTCAAAAATGGGGCGCTCGCCTGGGCGCCGCGCACACTCGCTCAAAATACCAGCTATAGTGATACCGTTGAATGAAAAATACTGTGCGTCAAAAGGTGGGGGACCACTTCAAATCCACACACACCCGCGCCCCCCCGGCCTTAAAATTGGGAGATTGGTCCCGGAAATGAGCGGCCAGAGAAGAACAAAAAAGCAAATGATCTCGATCGCAACGCATTCCAAGATTAAGGCCGTGGAGGGGAAGGGGGGGATTCGGATTTTTGTCGTCGGAGCGTTGTTGATGAAAAGTTTGTTCCTTCAACCGTATAAGTCTGCTCCTTGTTCAAATAGGGTCCCCGTATATGGTCTCCCGCATTTCACGACCCGAAATTCAACACGATGCAGCAGCTACACGGCTGGAAGGCGGATGTTTGTGTAAAATGTGGTGATCGTTCGAAATTTCCTGGGTGTTTGTGGCATTGCCGATGCAACTTATGCGAAAGTGAGCAGCACTTACACGGACGGGGGGCACATCCGTTTCAAACCACGGCTACATACGCAAAACGAACGTTTCCCTTCTAAGGTGCGAACGGCGATGATAAGTTCGCGACACGGCATCGGCAACGCCGAACGCACGGCGTGAACGAGCTGATTGCAACAACCAAGAGGCGCGGAGAGTTGAGGGGAGTGCGCGAGACAGCGCAGGACCCGTCCTGGGAGCTTGATGATCGAACCCTCTTTCCCCCGTTGAATGTAAACATAAGCGGGTTGCGGTTGCAAAGTCCGCGGATCTGCTGCCTTCAGGTTTTCCACTTACGTTTACTCGTACACTATGATAACGGAATAGACATCGGATCCGTGCGAAAAAACAAAACGAACATTGGATCCACAGCATCCGAAATCGGATCCGCGCGGGCGGAAATCGAATCCGCCAGAACGCAAAACAAAACCAAACCTGGACCCGCGCAAATTACATCGGATCCGACGGCGATTCTGTCGTACGCGTCGGCTCAAGACTTCAAGCCGTCGTTCCGGGTCCACGAAGAAAAACCCCTCGCACTGGGGAAATGTATCGGTGGACGCTTGTTTGGACTCGATGGCCCTACATCCCCGTGCAAAAGCTTATAACAAAAAGTGGCAAATCATGGAAGCCGAAACGATGTTGAATCGAAGCGAGCGGGGCCAGTCGCATTCAGCGACGTCCGCCTGTCAATGTTTCGGAACGCCGTGTCGTCTGCACTGCGCGGCGCATGTTAGCCATCCGACTGTGGGAACGAAGTTGTAAGGCATGACCTGGAACCGCCCACGCCGCGCAGCAGCCCAGTGAAGGACCAACATGGAAGAGCACCCGGGCATTAAGTGGCATCCGCCTCCCAATGCTGCCACCGGGCGTGCAAACCAAAGCATGGCGTATCGATAACCTGGCCCATGGTGCACACTGCGCAGGCTGCCAACATTTGGGCGTTGTCGTCTGCAGATCATTCACGATGATCGTCTTGTCGACTTTGTTTTAACTTTTCCCGGCTGTGCATCTCTGCATGTTCTATAGCTATACGGATGGGGGTGGCCCATTTACGATATGGGATCTCGCCCACGGGCGTTCGCCTGGCAAGGGAGCGTTGCCGACAGTGGCCAGATGGAAACTTATAAGGAGACTTGGGACGGGAGGGTGTGCTGCAGCACCGCTGATGTATCTCTGGTTTACTCTGGTCCTCCTCCTCCTCCTCCTGCTCATCCTTCTCCTCGTCGTCCTCCTCCTCCTTCCCGTCCTGCTCGTCCTCCTCCTCCTCCTCCTCCTCATCGTCCTCCTTCTCCTCCATACCTTCCGCTTATGATGTTTATCCTCGCTGTCGCACCGCCAGACGTGTCGATGGGGCGGGCCAGGCATTTCGCCTGAGGCTTCCTCTCCACTTATGGTCCAGAAGCTTGAAAGTTGCAAGCGGTTGTGACTCTCGCCTGAGCGCCGCGCACTTGTGTCTTCAAAATTTGCAACAGTTTTAAGAATCAAGGACGGTTCCTTTCAAAATGTGGCTGCCGTCTTAACGCCGCGCATATTCGTCTTCGAAATTCGCAGCACCTTCACGGAGGTGTATGGTCGAAGTCCCAGGAAGAGTGTTCTGGCAAGATTTAGAAACGTCAAGACGCAAGAGTCACGCTGATTCGCGGCGTTCAAGACCCAGGAAATGTGTGTTGGCACGACTGAGGATTGTAAGGACGCAACAGTCACGTTCTGTCACTTTGATCCACGACGTTGAAGTTTGCAACAAAAAAGTTTGGGCACGATTGCGTATTTTCAGACGCGTGTCCTCTGATGAACCACTTTCCGCCATGAAAATAAAAATGATCTTGGAGGGGAGGGTTTGTTACAACATCGTTGATGCGTCTTGGGTTCACACTGGTTCTCCTTATCCTCCTCTTGTCCTCTTGTCCTCCTCCTCCTCCATCTCCTCCTCCTCTTCATCCGCATCCTCCTCCTCATCCTCCTCGTCCTCCTCCTACATTCGATGTCCTCATAAACAACTCCTCCCTATCGCGCCTCGAATTCTATCGGTGGGCGGTCTGGGCGGTTCGCCTGAGATGTCCTTACCATGTATGGCCCTGGAGCTAAACCATGTTCACACACGGAGGGCGGGCGGTTTTCGAATGTGGCTCTCGCCTGAGCGCCGCGCACATGCTCCTTACAAATGTGCAACAGCTTCACGGATGGGGGGCGGGTGGTGTTCAAGATGTGACTCTCGCCCAAGCGCCGGGCACGCTCGTCTTGATCACGTGCAAGAGTTTCACGAGTTGAGGGCGGTTGCTTGTTCAAAATATGGCTCTCGCCTTAGCGCGGCGCAAACTCGTCTTCAACGTTTGCAGGACTGCCACGGATTCCCACGGTCAACGTACCAGAAATAATGTGTTGGAATGATTCAGGACTGTCTGGGCGCAAAAGTTTCGTCGATGTGCCGCGTTCAAGTCCCAAGAATGGTGTTTTGGTATGGCCTAGGATCGTCGAGACGAAACAGTCAGGTTGGTTCGTGGCGCTGGAGTCCGAGAATGTTGTTTGGGCACGCTTCGGGATCTTCAATTGGTTGTCTCCCAAAGGGTAAGTTCCCTCAGCGGAAATGAGCCATTGTAGGGGCATGCAAAGAGAAAGCTTGGAGGCTCCTCCTCCTCCTCCACCTCCTCCTCCTCATCCTCCTCCCCCCCCCTCCTCCTCCTCCTCCTCCTCCTCCTCATCCTCCTTTTCCTCCTCCTCCTCCTCCTCCTCCTCCTCCTCCTCCTCCTCCTCCCCGTCCACCTCCTCCTCCTTCTCCGCCTCTTCTCCTCCGCCTCCTCCTCCTCCCCCCACCACAAACTCCCAAAAATCACTCCATGGACTTCGCCCAGGTCCACCCAGGCAATTTTCCCATCCAACATAAATGTCGGACGGTCCTGGGGTCCGTTCTGGAGACGGAAAACTGCAAAAAGGGATCATTCATCCACTTTTTCGGGGAAGTTGGCTGCAGCAGCCCTTTCGAAGGTAAAGCTACACTGGCGGCGTACCCAACCAACTGCATCAAGTGACCATAACGATGGGACAGTGTGATACGGACACTGGTATGAAAAGGAACGCCTTGTGTTGCGAAAGCTGCAGTGGGACCTGTGTGGTGCACGTGTCACAAGACAGAGTGCAGTGCGGCAACACCTTCAAACACGACGTGCACAGGAGAAGACGGAACGGCAACGATAACCAAGAGAAAAAAGGAGGCAAAAGGATGTAGGAGTACATGGGCGACTTGAGGAGAGGCGGGGACGTGGAAGAACGTAGGAGGATGACAGGAAGTGAGCAGCAAATGTGAAAAGGGAGCAAACAAAAAAAAAGGCAGAGAAACGAAGACACACGGAAAGTCAGCAGACGGAGAACCGATATAGTGGCCCACGAAAGCGGTGACCCTTGCGCAGTTGACTGCACCCAAGGAGAACAAGGTTCCGCTCTGACGTGCGTAACACAAAAATCCCGGTGGACCCCCAAGGGCCCACGAAAGTGGCGATTGATGTGCAGCTGGCGGCACCCCGAAATGTCGACGTCCCAGTATGGTCTGCATAGGACACCATCTGCTGGACTTCCAAGGGGCCCACGCAATTGGCGACGGTTGCACAGTTGGCAGCACCGAAGGTCAACGATGTCCTATTCCGATCTGCGAAAGACACCCCTCCGCTGGACCCCGCCTCAGGGCCGACGAAAGCGGCGCTTGTTGTGCAAATAGCAGCACCCAGGGAATGCGAGGTCCCACTCTTACTTGCGTTGGACACCAATCTGCTAGACCGCCAAGGGCCCACGGAAGTGGCCAGAGTTGCGCATTTGGCAACACCCAGGAACGGCGCAGAATCTGCGGCGGACACAAATACGCTGGCCATCCCAAGGCACCCGCAACAGTGGCGACGAGCGTATCTGGCAGCTCCCAGGCAGGCGGGAAAACGGACAAGGAGGCAGGAAGGAAAGGAGAAAGCGGAAGGAGCGCTATATTCAAAACGGAGACCCAACTCGGGAGAGTTGTGAACAACGTAGACGGCCACCAAATACCAAGCAACACCACCACCCCACACGAGTAGCATTGAGAATCACACTTTTTGATCTGCGGGGCGAGAGCGAGCCTCCTCCGCTAAATGCTAGGCGGGCTGCGCACAGTTTTAACTAGGGAGACAGGGCACAGGAAGGCGGGGCCTCAGGCGGCCGAGGGCGGGCGAGGCCCGGGGAACAGGCGGTGCCGTACAGAACGTGCAGGACAAAGAACGCCTTGTACAAGAACCGAGGGCGAAGTCCCGGCAGGCGGAAGAAAGGTGTTGCCGTCGGCGGCGCTTCGTGAACACCATCCTCAAGTACTGCGGGGAAGACGCGCCAAATGACCAGGTCGACGTCCAGGAGGAAGAAGAACACCACGAAGGCGATGAGCAACGTTGTGCCACCAAATGGTGCAGGGAAAGTCCGGGGTGGGTGCCCAGTCCACGACCAGGTGCAGTTGCTTGAGGTCGGGCCTCCAAAGAGCTGGCCGCCCATGACCGACTGGGAGAGCATCGAGAAACACACACACACACATACATTTCTGCGTCGGCGGCTAGGCAGAGTCACTGCGCTGGCGGAAGGGCGTATGTGGGATGCACGAAACGCTTAAGCCGCGATGCACGGGGGAGGGAGGAGGGGACCAGCGCGGGCAAGAGGGAATGAGGAACTGAGCCCGCTCAGAAGGGGCCGGCGGCGGCAGGGACGGGCGCCAGGGGTAGGACCAGCGGCGGCGGGCCAGCAGCTGGACACACACACACACACACAAACACACAGGCCGCACCCTTCTGATCCTCAAACTTTTTCCTTCCGCTTCCACGTCGACCAGCGGTGGCCCCCAGAAGTGGCCAACGGACCACGGCTCTTGTTCGCCGCCAGCACGCGGGCCCTGGCATCCTCGAACCCAGCGTCGGGGTCGTCCGAGGTCTCCTCCGCCTCAACGGGAGCAGGAGGGAGGACAAAGAGTAACCACGGGCGAGGGCGCAGAAGGAAAGAGATGCGTGAGGCATCCTCCCCCTCCTCCTCCTCATCATCATCCTCCTCCTCCTCCTCCTCCTCCTCCTCCTCCTCCTCCTGCTCCTCCTCCTCCCCCTCCTCCACCGCCTCTTCCTCCTCCTCCACCTCCTCCTCTTTCTCCTCCCCCTCATCCTCCTTCTCCACCTCCACCTCCACCTCCTCCTCCCCCTCCTCCTCCACCTCCTCCTCCTCCTTCGCCTCCTCCTCCTCCTCCGCCTCCTCCTCCTGCTCCTCCTCCTCCTCCTCATCCTCCTCCTCCTCTTCCTTGAAGTCCTGAGAATGGTGTTTTGGCACGCTTCTGGATTTTCACACGGTTGTCTTCCAAAGGGGTACTTCTTTCAGTGGAAATGAATATTTCTAGGGGGCCACTTAAGAGGGAGCTTGGAGGGAGAGTGCATGGATTCCAACATCGTTGATGAATATTGGGTTTACGCTGGTCTTCCTCCTCACCTCCTCCTCCGCCTCCTCCTCCTCCTCCTCCTTGCTCCTCGTCCTCCTCCTTCCTTCATCCTCATGATTCCCGAACCCCCTTCTCGTTCCCTCCTCCCTTCCCCCTTCCCTCCTCATTTGTTCAATACAGGGCCCGCTGGACCCAACGCAACTTTCAGGGGACGCGCTTATAGTCAAGGATCGTTTCCTGACGGTCCTGAAACCCGACAACGGCACCCTGACGGCGAAAGATGCGAAGAAACTGCGTGAATTCCTCGAGGCGTTCGTTGGCGGTCTGGACCCCTCCGGGCTCGGGCGTCAAAAGCCGGCCCCCGGCCTCATCCTGAGGGCGGTCTGGCCAGAACCTCAAGGCGGACCCAGCCCTAGTGACGAGGGCGCCCTGGGAGAACAAAAACGGCCCATAAGAACCAACAACCTCGATCCTCGAAGCTCGACCCTCCCCTGACCTGGAAGAATAAAAAACCACATAAACATAAACTTTTGGCGCTCCGCGCGGATTTCTCGGATCCGCGCTGGATCCCCGGGCCCCTCCCCGGCGCGCGGAGCGCGCCAGGGGCAGCGCCAGAAGCGCCGCCGGAGGGCCCAGGCGCGGATCCAAGAGATCCGCGCGGAGCGCCAAAAGTTTCTGCTCATGTGGTTTGTTCTTCTTCGATGACCCCTCCTCCCAGATCCCTTCCTTCTGGCGCCCGAGCACGTCCCCCCGAGGCCAGCACTGAAGCCCGACCTGCGACAGCCGACCACTGGATCAGGCCTCGACCCCCAACCCGACCCGAAGAGCCCCAAACTTCGGCTTGGGGGGCGTGCGGGCTCCACCTGTGTTTTGTTCAATGTTCCGGGATGCCACCCCGGTGAAAGTGGAGGGCGCCCTGGGGGCCTCCGGGTTGGGTTGGAATGGTCCGGTGGGTCGTGGCGTTGTGCCGTATACGCTCGCACCCCCTCGCCACCGCAGCCGCCTTGTGGACCGGGCCCAGCCCCGTGGCGCGCGGCGCTGCGGGCGAGCTCCCCGCCATGCGGGGCGAGGCTGGAGGATCGAGAACCTTCAACCTGGTAGGGCGACAGGATCTATGCATACTCCGAGTTTCTTAATGAGCGTCGGGGGGGCGTCACCCCCGCCGACAGACCCACGTCGACCCCCGTCGCGGGCAGCCACCGCGCGCCGAAGGCGCTCCGACCCCCGTCGCGGCGCGACGACGAGGCGAGGTTGACCCCCGTCGGGGGGGTACCCCCCACGCTTCTCAAGAAACCCAGGGTGATGGGCGCGTTTTCCGCCACCACCACCATAAGCTGGAGGGGGGAAGGAGGAGGAGGACGAGGAGGAGGAGAACGAAGAAGAGGAGGAGGAGGAGGAGGACGAAGCAGAGGAGGACGAAGAAGAAGAGGAGGAGGACCCTCTCCCCCTCCTGCTGGTGGCGGTGGAAGACTGGCCCTTCGCAGGGCAGCCACCGCCCCAGGCCTGGGCCCCTCCTGGGCCAAGGAGCGGTGCTGTCGGCCCTCCCGGCCTGGCCAGGGAGATAGGCGTGTGCGCGCACACGCCGCTCCTGGCCCCAGGACCGGCCAGGCCGGGGGCCGGGGGCACGTGCAGATCCAGGTCGGGCATGTCCTCCTACAGGCGGATTTTGGAAGAAAAACGAAAGATAGTCAAACTATTCATAAAAAAGGAAATGTCATCGAAAAATCGTCCCCGGACTGTTTTTCAACCATTTTCGAATATATTCCTCCTGCAGAGGGACGCGCCCGACTGAAGCATAGATCCTGCTGCACCACCTGGGAGGTCGAACCCCCGCTGTGGGAGGCCAGGGACTTCTGGGAATAGAGGAAAGAAGGAACCTCCAGAACGGAGGTCGGACCTCCATTTGGGAGGCTCTGGATCCGCCGGAAGCGCGCGCGGCCCAACACGCGGGCGCGGGCCGGGCTTCCTCTGGGCTGGGAGTCGGAGGGGTCCCAGGAGTCAAGGAGTCGAGGATCCCGGGCTGAGGATCAAGGACTCGAGCGCGACGGTGAGGACATCCCGAGCTGCCACGAGCAGTGCGGGGGGCAGCGTGGTCGGGCGGCCCAGAAGTGGTCGTCCGCACAACGAGCCGAACCCACGGTTCTGAGCGGACGTGATTTTTTAACATGGGACCCATGAACAGACGCCATTAGATGCTGGAAAATGTCTCCCATGCTATTGTGCACGTGGGGAAGAGTCAATGATCCAGCCGACAGCTTCCCACAGGGCACCATACAAACACCTCACATAGTATCGAAGACACCTGCGGCGTAAAACCCCAGGCAGCGAAAGGACATGCGCGCAGCACCCCAAAACTGGCCAAGGGGGGAACAGCCGTTTCCCGTCATCCGCCCTGCGCGACTGGAGAAGGTATACAGTCGGCCCGCATCATAAGGATGCGCGATAAGGATGCAAGGGCCTTGGACGCCCATTTCGAAGTTTCTCGAGCGGGGCGTGGCCAACGAAAGTAGCCAAGGATGGACCGAGGACGCAAGGACGCGAGGGTATTATTGGGAAAGTTGCCCATCTTTACAATGAGGGTTGACTGTACATGGAGACTCCCCAGACATCTCCCCCAGACTTTATATAATAATAATAATATACATACGTCCATGTATAATAATAAGTATTATAATTATTATAATTATAATAATAATAACAATAATAATAATAATGATAATAATAATAAATACTACTAATAACAATAATAATAATGGTAATAATGATGATATCATTTCTTTTTTTCGATAAAAAAAAAGGCAGCAGCAGCAGCAACAACAACAACAACCATTTTAAGGCTGTACGCTCTTACCTGCCCGCGAGTCATTCAACACGTATACCCTACACCCTCGATACCCGCCCTCTTCGTCTTCGATCACACCCCTTTCGGGGGGATTATTTCTCTTTGCTGGGGCCGGCGGGCTTAGACGTACGGGCAAACCGGACCGGGCGGACAATCCTTCGGGGGCGTACATTTCTCTGCCCGCCATTGGAATTAGCGCGGGCCCTGCAAGAGGAGGGGGGGAAGAACGAGGGAGAGTGGGAGGAAGGGGAGGGGGAAGGACGAAGGAAGAGGGAAGATACCACGTTGTGAGGGCGTCCTTGGCGCGCGCGTGGTTCCTGAGCGCCGAAACGCAATTCCAGAATAATTTGTGAGGACGTCGCACGCGAAAGCGCAGTCCTGAGTACATTGTAAGGAAATCTCGAGCGGAAGTGGGGGCCCTGACTAAGTTGCGAGGAAGTCTCAAGCGGGAGCGCCGTTCCTGAGCAAATTGCACGGAAGTCTCAGGCAGGAGCGGGGGTCCTCACTAAATTGCGAGGAAGTCTCAGGCGGGAGCGCCGTTCCTGAGTCAATTGCGCGAAAATGTCAAGCAGGAGCGGGGGTCCTGAATAAAATTCGAAGAAGTCTCAAGCGGGAGCGCCGTTCCCACGTAAATTGCACGGAAGTCTCAAGCGGGAGCGGGGGTCTTGATTACATTGCGAGGAAGTCTCAGACGGGGGCGCCTTTCCTGAATAAATTGCGCGGAAGTCTCAGGCGGGAGCGGGGGTCCTGAGTAAAAATCGAGGAAGTCTCAGGCGGGAGCCGTTGTTGTTGTAGCCCGGGGGGCAGGGGCATAGTTTGAGCAGGCAGAGTTTCCTTGAGAAAAATTCAAGTGCGAGCCCCGGGGGTGGCACTTCAATCGAAAAAAATCAATGTGCACCGGTGGGGGGTGATCAACAATACTTATTCTTCAAGAATGAAAGTTCAACAACAACAACAACAACAACAACAACAACAACAACAACAACAACAACAACAACAACAACAACAATTACTGGCACGTGGGGACACTCCGTTCTCACCAGTGCCAGGGTTTTCATAGGAGGCGGGCAATACCCCCACTTTGTGGGGGGGCCGGTTCAAGCTCTACCAAATTTCCAAACGACTCTTCGCCACCACCCACACCCAGCTTCCCGCCCTATGACGTTCGGACACTTCACTTCGTGGCATGCGGACGACCGTGGCTACTATTCAGGGCCCCGCGGCCGACGACGACGGCGTGCGCGCGCGAAGAAAAAACGAATGTGTCCCGCATGGTATTATTTGACAGGGATGATGGCCCTGGCAGGTGCGCAACCGTTATTGCAGAAGTTCGAAAAAGTTGCTCGCAAAAGCCCGTTTGACAGAAATGTTTAAAAAGTGTTGGGTTTCCTACGAATCCGCAAGAGCGCGCGGGATGAATTTTGACATTTTTTTGTTGGAAAACCATTGGTTTTTTGATGTTTTTATGTTAAAATCGCTACGAAAACTAAGGTTTTGGAAGGATTTCGTCTTGCGCGCGCGAATGTCCACTTTACCTTTTTTTTTGCAAGGGATTCTTGAAGTTTGGATATGTTAGAACAAGAAATGTCCACTTTAGCTTATTTTTTGCAAGGGAAAACCGATCGTAACAACACAACCGGATCCGGACCAACCCGTTTTGCCTGAGACTTCCTCACGAAAATGATGAAAATGAGGCTGCGGCCTAGGCGCGGCGGGGGGGTCGTGCACCAGGGGCCCCAACAATAATTATTCTTTAGAAGTAATAATGTTCAACAACAACAACAACAACAACAACAACCATTTTAAGGCTGTACGCTCTTACTTGCCCGCGAGTCATTCAACACGTATACCCTACACCCTCGAAACCCGCCCTCTTCGTCTTCGATCACACCCCTTTCGGGGGGATTATTTCTCTTTGCTGGGGCCGGCGGGCTTAGACGTACGGGCAAACCGGAACGGGCGGACAATCCTTCGGGGGCGTACATCTCTCTGCCCGCCATTGGAATTGGCGCGGGCCCTGCAAGAGGAGGAGGGGAAGAACGAGGGAGGGTGGGAGGAAGGGGAGGGGGAAGGACGAAGGAAGAGGGAAGATACCACGTTGTGAGGGCGTCCTTGGCGCGCGCGTGGTTCCTGAGCGCCGAAACGCAATTCCAGAATAATTTGTGAAGACGTCGCACGCGAGAGCGCAGTCCTGAATACATTGTGAGGAAATCTCGGGAGGGAGCGGGGGCCCTGACTAAGTTGCGAGGAAATCTCAAGCGGGAGCGCCGTTCCTGAGCAAATTGCACGAAAGTCTCAGGCGGGAGCGGGGGTCCTCACTAAATTGCGAGGAAGTCTCAGGCGGGAGGCGCCGTTCCTGAGTCAATTGCGCGGAAATGTCAAGCAGGAGCGGGGGTCCTGAGTAAAATTCGAAGAAGTCTCAGGCGGGAGCGCCGTTCCCACGTAAATTGCACGGAAGTCTCAGGCGGGAGCGGGGGTCTTGATTACATTGCGCGGACGTCTTAGATGGGGGCGCCTTTCCTGAGAAAATTGCGCGGAAGTCTCAGGCGGGAGCGGGGGTCCTGAGTAAAAATCGAGGAAGTCTCACGCGAGAGCCGTTGTTGTTGTAGCCCGGGGGGCAGGGGCACAGTTTGAGCAGGCAGAGTTTCCTTGAGAACAATTCAAGTGCGAGCCCCGGGGGTGGCACTTCAATCGAAAAATATCAATGTGCACCGGCGGGGGGGGGATCAACAATAATTATTCTTCAAGAATGAGAGTTCAACAACAACAACAACAACAACAGCAGCAGCAGCAGCAGCAACAACAACAACAACAACAGCAACAACAACAACAATATCAACAACAACAACAGAAGCAGCAGCAACAACAACAACAACAACATCAACAACAACAGCAGCAGCAGCACAACAACAACAACAACAACAACAACAACAACAACAACAACAACAACAACAACAACAACAACAACAACAACAACAACAACAACAACAACAACAACAACAACAACACACAACAACAACAACAACAACAACAACAACAACAAACAACAACAATATCAACAACAACAGCAGCAGCAACAACAACAACAACCATTTTAAGGCTGTACGCTCTTACTTGCCCGCGAGTCATTCAACACGTATACCCTACACCCTCGATACCCGCCCTCTTCGTCTTCGATCACACCCCTTTCGGGGGGATTATTTCTCTTTGCTGGGGCCGGCGGGCTTAGACGTACGGGCAAACCGGAACGGGCGGACAATCCTTCGGGGGCGTACATCTCTCTGCCCGCCATTGGAATTGGCGCGGGCCCTGCAAGAGGAGGAGGGGAAGAACGAGGGAGAGTGGGAGGAAGGGGAGGGGGAAGGACGAAGGAAGAGGGAAGATACCACGTTGTGAAGGCGTCCTTGGCGCGCGCGTGGTTCCTGAGCGCCGAAACGCAATTCCAGAATAATTTGTGAGGACGTCGCACGCGAGAGCGCAGTCCTGAGTACATTGTGAAGAAATCTCGGGCGGAAGCGGGGGCCCTGAATAAGTTGCGAGGAAGTCTCAAGCGGGAGCGCCGTTCCTGAGCAAATTGCACGGAAGCCTCAGGCGGGAGCGGGGGCCCTCACTAAATTGCGAAGAAGTCTCAGGCGGGAGCGCCGTTCCCACGTAAATTGCACGGAAGTCTCAGGCGGGAGCGGGGGTCTTGATTACATTGCGCGGAAGTCTCAGATGGGAGCGCCTTTCCTGAGTAAATTGCGCGGAAGTCTCAGGCGGGAGCGGGGGTCCTGAGTAAAAATCGAGGAAGTCTCAGACGGGAGCCGTTGTTGTTGTAGCCCGGGGGGCAGGGGCACAGTTTGAGCAGGAAGATTTTCCTTGAGAAAAAACAAAGTGCGAGCCCCGGGGGTGGCACTTCAATCGAAAAATATCAATGTGCACCGGTGGGGGGGGATCAACAATAATTATTGTTCAAGAATGAGAGTTCAACAACAACAACAACAATAACAACAACAACACCAACAACAACAACAACCACAACAGCAGCAGCAGCAGCAGCAACAACAACAACAACAACACCAGCAACAACAACAACAACAACAACAACGACAACAACAACAACAGCAACAACAACAACAACAACAGCAACAACAACAACAATATCAACAATATCAACAACAACAACAACAACAACAACAACAACGGCAGCAGCACAACAACAACAACAACAACAACAACAACAACAACAACAACAACAACAACAACAACAACAACAACAACAACAACAACAACAACAACAACAACAACATCAACAACAACAACAAGCAAGCAAGCAACAACAACAACAACAACAACAACAACAACAACAACAACAACAACAACAACAACAACAACAATATCAACAACAACAGCAGCAGCAGCAGCAACAACAACAACAACAACCATTTTAAGGCTGTACGCTCTTATTTGCCCGCGAGTCATTCAACACGTATACCCTACACCCTCGATACCCGCCCTCTTCGTCTTCGATCACACCCCTTTCGGGGGGATTATTTCTCTTTGCTGGGGCCGGCGGGCTTAGACGTACGGGCAAACCGGAACGGGCGGACAATCCTTCGGGGGCGTACATCTCTCTGCCCGCCATTGGAATTGGCGCGGGCCCTGCAAGAGGAGGAGGGGAAGAACGAGGGAGAGTGGGAGGAAGGGGAGGGGGAAGGACGAAGGAAGAGGGAAGATACCACGTTGTGAAGGCGTCCTTGGCGCGCGCGTGGTTCCTGAGCGCCGAAACGCAATTCCAGAATAATTTGTGAGGACGTCGCACGCGAGAGCGCAGTCCTGAGTACATTGTGAGGAAATCTCAGGCGGAAGCGGGGGCCCTGACTAAGTTGCGAGGAAGTCTCAAGCGGGAGCGCCGTTCCTGAGCAAATTGCACGGAAGTCTCAGGCGGGAGCGGGGGTCCTCACTAAATTGCGAGGAAGTCTCAGGCGGGAGCGCCGTTCCTGAGTCAATTGCGCGGAAATGTCAGGCAGGAGCGGGGGTCCTGAGTAAAATTCGAAGAAGTCTCACGCGGGAGCGCCGTTCCCACGTAAATTGCACGGAAGTCTCAGGCGGGAGCGGGGGTCTTGATTACATTGCGAGGAAGTCTCAGACGGGAGCGCCTTTCCTGAGTAAATCGCGCGGAAGTCTCAGGCGGGAGCGGGGGTCCTGAATAAAAATCGAAGAAGTCTCAGGCGGGAGCCGTTGTTGTTGTAGCCCGGGGGGCAGGGGCACAGTTTGAGCAGGAAGACTTTCCTTGAGAAAAAACAAAGTGCGAGCCCAGGGGGTGGCACTTCAATCGAAAAAAATCAATGTGCACCGGTGGGGGGATCAACAATAAATATATTCTTCAAGAATGAGAGTTCAACAACAACAACAACAACAACAACAACAACAACAACAACAATCACTTTACCCGAACGCTCAGTGTTCTCACCAGTGCCAAGGTTTTCATGCGACGCCAGCCAATACCCCCACTTTGTGGGGGGGCAGTGCAAGCTCTACCAAATATCCACACGACTCTTCGCCACCACCCACACCCAGCTTCCCGCCCTATGACGTTCGGACACTTCACTTCGTGGCCTGCGGACGACCGTGGCTACTACACTGGCGTGGAGTACACACCCACAGAAGTTGTTAAGCCTACGTTCGTACACCCACAGAAGTTGTTAAGCCTTGTTAACCCACAGAAGTTGTTAAGCCTTCCACAGAACATCTGTTGCATATGATGCATATGGTACATGATACACATGATACACATGATACGTACTCACAAGATAGTTGATCACATCTTTAGGGCAAATTCCTGAGGGATGTGGGAATACACAAGAGAGAGAGGATATGGTTGTCCCGATGGTTGTCTCGATGGTTGTCCCGATGGTTGTCCTGATGGTTGTGGTTGTCCCGCATGGTATTATTTGACAGGGATGATGGCCCTGGCAGGTGCGCAACCGTTGTCGCAGAAGTTCGAAAAAGTTGCTCGCAAAAGCCCGTTTGACAGAAATGTTTAAAAAGTGTTGGGTTTCCTACGAATCCGCAAGAGCGCGCGGGATGAGATTTTGACAATTTTTTGTTGAAAAACCATTGGTTTTTTGATGTTTTTATGTTAAAATCGCTGCGAACACTAAGGTTTTGGAAGGATTTCGTCTTGCGCGCGCGAATGTCCACTTTACCTTATTTTTTGCAAGGGATTCTTGAAATTTGATTATATTAGAACAAGAAATGTCATTTTCTATTGTTTTTTGCAAGGGAAAGCGGATTACAACAAAACAACCGGATCCTGTACACACCCTCTTTTCTGAGGCTTCCTCACGAAAATGATGAAAATGTAGCTGCGGCCTAGGCGGCGCAGGGGGGGCGCGCACCAGGGGGCCCAACAATAATTATTCTTTAGAATAAATAATGTTCAACAACAACAACATCAACATCAACAACAACAACAACAACAACAACAACAACAACAACAACAACAACAACAACAACAGCAGCAGCAGCAGCAACAACAACAACAACAACAAAAATTCCAGAACCGCAGCAACGTCCATCACGCGTCTCTTAGAGTCCAAGCGTGCTTCCAGTCATCCGCCAAGTCCGAGTGGAGAGCAAAACCGAGCAGCCATTCCCCTTCCCAGACCCCTCCCCTATCACAAATGACTTCCCTCCGACTTAGCACCAACGTCCATCGTGCGACCCTTCGAGTACCACCGCTTCTCCCGGTCCTCCACCACGTCGCGGCGGAGGAGCGACCCCGAGCCAGTCACACGGAGCCGCACGAATAGAATCGGCTCAACCATACGTAGAAAAATGGCCCAGGAAAACTTCGTTCGGGATCGCGAAAGCTGCGCCCCGAGCGCCCCGGAGGAACCCAAAACGGCCCCAATAAACGGCCCCAGCAGGCCACAGCAGGGGCCCGAAGAGCCTTCCGAGACGGCCAGGGCGCGCGCGCCCCGAAGCGGGCGCCCGGGACGGCCCGGGGGGGGGCCCGGGAGAACCCCCCATGGGGGACCCCCAGAGGGCAACATCGTGAGCTGCGCCAAGGCTTCGGCGCGATGTTGCCATGCTCGCCTCTTCCGTCTCCGGAGCGCCTGGGACGGCTCAGGAGGCCCCCACGAT
Source organism: Prorocentrum cordatum (assembly GCA_963575745.1). Lineage (NCBI taxonomy): Eukaryota > Dinophyceae > Prorocentrales > Prorocentraceae > Prorocentrum > Prorocentrum cordatum. The sequence continues at coordinate 18,007 of CAUYUJ010008126.1, read as the reverse complement.
CACCCAAGGCGACCCAGGAGGCCCCCAAGATCACCCCACCGAGGGCCCAAGACGGGCCCAAGACAGCCCAACAGGGTTCCAAGACGACCAAGGAGGGCCCTGGAGGAGCTCCAGACAGCGCAAGAGGGCCCCAAGACAGCCCGACGGGACCCCAAGACGGCCCAGACGGGCCCAAGACTGCGAGGGCCCCACGACGGAGGCCCCCATGACGGCCTCAAACGGACCCACGAGTGAAGGCCTCCCGGTCGTCTTTTGATAGCCCATGGTGGCTTCCTCGGGCCACCTTGCTGCGAACCAGTCTCCCTCAATGACAGGGCTACTATTCGGAGTGTTTCAGGAGGCTGTCATGGGGCTCTCTTCGGGCCACGTTGGGGCCCTGTTTTGGGCTCTCCTGGATTGAGCGGCAACGGGCTGCAACAGGCGGGAAAAGAGGCGAGTCCTCTCTACGCACCCGCACACGCGGCAACGGGTGGCAACGGGCGGCAACGGGCCAAAAAACGTAGCGAATCCTCGACGCAGCCACCAGGTTGCTCTGACACGTAAGAGCCCCTGAAGTGCAAGCACTGTTCCGGGAACTACAGCTTACTCTACAAAACTCCTAGCACCATCTCTTTCCGAGAGGACGCTTCCCCTCATCCGCCAACCCTCTGTCAGTTGCGCCCCGCCACCATCTAGTTTTCGACCTCGTTGCAAGAATGCTAAAGTTCGGCTTTAATAGACGGTCCACGCTTCCCTTTCCCCGAAGACGTTTCATTCGCCAGCGAGTTCCAGGATGGAATCACAATCACGGAGTCGGGGCCTCATTAGTTGAACAAACACTACGCCTCAAAAAAAAAAAAAACACGGTCCACGCAGAGGGCGCTGTCCGTCATCCGTCACCGTGCCGCGGGTACCTAATGGATTGTCGTCAGGACCCCTCGAAGTCCCCTGCGTATTTTGTTCGAGGGGTTCGTGCCCAGCGGAGATGTACAGTGACGGGCGCAGGCCAGACATTTGCACATGCACAGCTGGCGCGCAAACGCACGCTCGTGGAACTCGGCCACCAGGGGAGCTCTCGCCGCTCGCGGGCGCAGAAGCTGAAAACGACAGCATGCTGCCAACGAGCTGACTTTGCCGATCCTTGTGGCCTTGGACCGTGAGCGCGACCCGTGCTCAGATTGCCATCCAAACAGGCGGCAGGGAAGTGAGCAGGGCGCTCAGCCCAAGTCCCGTCGTCCGCGAACGCGACCACCGCAATGCTGTCGCCGACGCCAGGTCGTCGCCTTGCTCGGCAAGCCAGCCAGCGGGAGGAAGCTCCTGGGTCGGCGCTGGCGCAGGCGCGGAAAAAGACAGGACGTCGACAATGTCGCCTTGCCTCTCCGTGGATACTGCCAGGCGAACCTGGCCTGGGAGCCCCGTGAAGGGCGGGCAGCTCGCGCCGTTCACGGCAACGGTCATCTCTGCGAGAGCCATGTCGACCTGCACACGGACCACATCACCAACTTGAATGCCGTCGTTCGAGCAAGCCGACCAGGTGTCCTGGCCCCACTTATTGCCGAGAAACTCTACACCTCGGCCACTTTGACAGCTGTAGCCCGACACGCTGCTGTGGTGGCACCCTGTCTGTGTCAAATCGTAGTTCGAGAAGACGACACCGAATGCTACACTACAACCAGGCGCTTGACCGCAGCCGGCGGTAGATGCGACGTATTGGAACTCCGCCGTGTAAGTGCCTGACCTTATCCATGGGCCAAACGCAAGGGTCTTCCAAATCAATGAATCTACACTCAGTCTTGTAATCCTCGCGCCAGAGACTGAATACCAGGAGTTGCTCAGCCACTGGTTGAGGTCGCTTGCAAAAGCCGAGGTTGGCGCTGGTGTGGGTACGGCAGTTGGCGCCAGCGTCGACACCGTGGGTACGGGGGTTGGCGCTAGCGTGGGTACGGGGGTTGACGCTGGAGTGGGTAGGGGGGTTGCAGCTGAAGCAGGAGTTTGATCATCCGCCACCGTGCCTCCTGGCAAGTTGAGGCGCGTTGTAAACTGAGCTGGGACGGGAACGCAACGACGGAAAGAGTGCTTCCGGAACTCGCCCGAGAGGGCTCATGGCACCGTTCGCTGTTGGCAGTCTTAGCGTTAAGAGCTGTTTCACGTCACCGTATGCTCTTCCAGGGATTGGTGTGAAGGACTTTGACGTTAAGAGCTTTTTACGTCACCGCTCAATCTTGGGAGCCTTGGAGTTAAGAGTTGTTCAATAACCGTTCGCTCTTGGGAGCATTGGCGTTAAGAGCTGTTTACGCTACCGTCTGCTCTTGCGAGCATTGGCGTTCAGAACTTTCGGCCTCTTGGGGGCATGTTGGGGATCTGTTGGGGCCGTTATGAGGCCCTCTTGGGCCGTCCCGGAGCCCTCTTGGACCGTCTTGGGGTGGTTCGGCCGGCTTGCAGCGGTTTCTACGTCGCTGTTCGCTCCTGAGGGTCATCTTCAAAGGCTCTTGCACGCATCGTGGGAGCCTCCTGGGGGCATGCTGGGAGTCTTTCGGGCTGTTTCGGGACCCTCTTGGGCTGTCCCTGGGCCCTCTTTTACCGTCTCGGGGGGCTTCGGCCGCTTGGGGCGCTCGCGGGACCCTCGTGGGACCCTCCTCTGGCCCCCTTGGGGCCCTCCTTCAGGCCCACATCGGGCCGTATTGGGGCTCCCTTGGGTCGCCTTCAGGCCCTAGTGGGCCGTCTTGAAGCCCTCTTAGGGGCCTCTTGGGACGTCTTTGGCACGATCTCGGAAGCGCCCAGGAACGCCAACGGCCGTTCTTGACTCGAAAAGCGGAATCACTCAAGCCCTTCAAAAACCTCTAGAAAACGTATGTATGTTGCCTCTTCTGTGCCTCTGGGGAGTCCTCTTGGGGGCCTCTTGGGGCGTCTTGGGGACCTCTTGGGCAGTAGTGCGGCCATCAGGAGCCATCTAGCAGCGCTCTTGGACCATTTTCGGGTTTTTTCGGGTCTCTCTGAGGCCGTCTCGGGTGCATCTAATTGCATCTTTGACCGTCTGGGAGGCCATCTGGGCCGCTTCGAGGCCTCCTTGGCCGAAAACGCCGCCAACATGACTCCCCGGAGGGCGTGTTAAAAACCTGGGCCGGCACGGGAACGGAAAGAGCGGGTCCGTGGAGCGGATATTTCACACGGTCTCGGGGATTCGGCGGTCGTTTACGCGGCAGTGATTTGGATATAGGGATTGCCATGCATGCTTTTTGGAGTGCGAGCCACGGTAGGACGGCCGCCGTGGTGATCGGAGTTGTTATGTCACCGTCCGCTCCGAGGAGCCTTGGCGGTCAGAGTGTTTGACGGCACGGTTCGAAATGGTGGGGCCTCGTAAGAGGCTCTTGGAGGCATCTCGGAGTGCCTCTTGGAGGCCTATTGGAAGTCTTTTCGGCCGTTTGGGGGCCTTCTGGGGACCTCTTGGACCGTCTCGGGGAGCTTGGTCCGGCTTGGAGCGCTCTGGGGGCACTCAGCCTCCTGAGACTCCCTTGAAGCTCTCCTGGGAGGCTCTTGGGCCTCTGTGGAGCCCTCCTTGGCCCTCTTGGACCGTCTTGGGGGGCTTGGGCCAGCTTGGGGCGGTCTCGGGGCCCTCGTGTGAGCCTCGTGTGGCTCCCTTGGGGCTCTCCTGGGAGGCTCTTGGGCCTCTGTCGGGCCCTCCTTGGCTTGTCTTGGGGCTCTCCTGGGCCGTCCTGAGGCGCCCGTGGACCGTTTGGGAGCCTCTAGGGATGTTTTCTGAACGACCTCGGAGGTCCTCAGGGCCGCCGAAAAAGCGAGAACCCCCAAAAATCATGGAAATCGATGGTTTTTGCCTCCGGCGTCCCTCTTGAAAGTCCTCGTGGGAGCCTCTTGGTCCGTCTGGGGGGGGCCTCTTGGACCGTCTTGGGACCATCTTCGCCCCTTTTGGAGCACTCTTGGGCTGTCTTGGGGCCTGTTGGGCGTCTCTTGGGCCGTCTGGGCGACATCTAAGCCGTCTTGGGAGCCTGTTGGGGGTCTCTTGGACCGTCCTGGGCCGAAGAAGCAGCCAACATGGCCCCCCAGAGGGCGCGTTAGAAAAAAGGCCCGGTCCAGAGCCGCCCCCCCCCCCCCCCCCCAAACACCCCCCCCCATTGGGGCTAAAGCACTATGCAGAACTTCTCTCGCTAGCGCTCGTTCCGTCATTTCGGCTAGTTCCGCCCCCCCCCCGACCCCACACTGAGGCTAAATCCCTATGCAGAACTTCTCTTGCTAGCGCTCTTCCCGTCATACATCGCCATACCAAGCGCTGCTCTGCAAGGTTCTGTATTCGAATAAGGGAACTCCCCCCTCTTGTAGCGAACCCGCCCCCGAGGCCGCGATCCCTCATGATAGACCGCGCTCCCAAGGCCGTGATCCCTCGGACAAAGCGATGTGTCTGCGTCCCGAGCATCCAAGACGGCCCATGCAGGCAACCGAGGACACTGCGATAGCCCAAGATGCCTCGAAGACAAGCCAAGATGGCCCCAAGGCGGCCGAAGATGGCCTTAAGACGGCCCAAGATGGCCCCAGTAGATCCCAAAAGGGCCACAAGAGGACCTCCAACAGGGCCCGGAGAAGACAAAATGAATGGTTTTTCTTTGGTTGTTGTATGACTTTGGCGGTCTAGCTTTTTCGAGCTCCCGAAAGTGCGAGACGGCCTATGAAGCATTCACGATGGCCCCAAGACGACCCAAGATGCCCCCACGAGGCTCCACGGCCCAAGAGGACCCCACGAGTGTCCAAGAAAGCATCCAAGACGGTCCCAAGACGGCCCAAGAGGGCCTCCCGTGGGACCCAAAGACTGCCTTAGGAAGCCATTCGACTGCCGATGACGGCGCCAAGGCGGCCCCTCGACAGCCCCCAGCGAGCCCGAAGACGGCCTGAAAGGGTCCCAAGACGGCCAAAGAGGGCTCACCAGGCGCCCCAAGACAGCCCCACAGGAGGCCAAGACAGCCCCAAGACGGCCCAAACGAACTCCATGAGAGCTCTTCGAATAGTGAAGACGCCAGGAGTCACACGTGATGGCCTTCATCTTCCTCCTCATCCTCCTCCTCCTCATCCTTATCCTCCTCCTCCTGCTTCTACTCCTCCTCCTCCTAATCCTCCACATCATCGCCATCATCATTATTAGCATCATCACCACCACCATCATCAGCATCACCACCACCACCACCATCGTCATCGTCATCGTCATCGTCATCGTCATCGTCATCGTCATCGTCATCATCATCAGCAGCAGCAGCGTCCTCCTCCTCCTCCTCCTCCTCTTTCTACTCCTCCTCCTCCTCCTCATCATTCTCGACATCATCACCATCATCATTATTATCATCATCACAACCACCACCATCATCAGCAACACCATCACAATCGTCATCGTCATCGTCATCATCAGCAGCAGCAGCGCCCTCTTCCTCGTCCTCCTCCTCATCCTCATCCTCCTCATCATCATGAGCATCAGCATCATCACCATCATCACCACCACCACAATCATCATCATCATCATCAGCAGCAGCATCCTCATAATCAGCATCATCATCATAATCGTCAGCATCATCATCATCATAATCATCATCAGCATAATCCGCATCCTCACCATCAGTATCATCAATCATCATCAGTATCATCATCATCATCAACATCATCATCATCATCATCATCATCATCATTAGCATCATCAGCATCATCATGGTCATCATCATCCTCATCATCATCGTCATCATCATCCTCATCATCATCAGCAGCATCAGTATCCTCACCATCATCAGCATCATCACCATCGCCGTCGTCGTCGTCGTCATCGTCATCAGCATCGTCATTGTCATTGTCATCATCAGCACAATCATCGTCATCGTCATCGACATCATTATTGGCATCGTCGTCATCGCCATCGACATCGACATTGGCATCGTCATCAACAGCATCGGCATCATCAGCATCGTCATCGCCATCATCACCATCATCATCAGCAGCAGCATCATCATCATCACCATCAACACCATCAACAGCAGCATCATGACATGCCCAAGCCCGGAGACACGAAGAGCCCACACGTGACAGGCTCCCGTACCCCTTCGAAGAGTCGCCGTCCAGAATGACGTGCTGGTACAGGGGTAGGGGAATTACCGCAGGCAGCTGGAAAGTCTCCACCAAAGCAAGCGCAGCACATGGATAAAGCAGTGAAGTCGATATCGTCGTAGTACTGACTATTATGGCAGTACAGTGAATAATCCAACCAATCGTTGCAGGAAAAGCTATTTGAACCAGTGGCCCCGTCGTCGGTGTCGACACAGACTGGCGGCTGCCCCGGCGTAGGTGCCAAAGGCACCACATTCGGAGTGAATGGTGTACTGGGGAGTCCAGTGACGTAGTGCAAGCGTCTGGAGGCTGTCAAAAGATTCCACCTCTGGGAAGCGGTCATGCCACCCGCCGTTGGATTCGCCTCGTACATAATGGCCACAAGCCCAGTGACGTGTGCGCAGGAATACGCTGTGCCGAAACCAGTATCCACCGCAGTGTCGCTGGAGTGCGCAGTCGAGGGGATCGACGAGCCTGGAGCCCAAACGTCGACGCAAGACCCGTAATTACTGTACGTGGATCTGGCTGGTGACGAACCACTAACTCCACCATAAGACGCGACAGTAATCGCCGACGAGATGAATGCCGGATTAAACCCGCACGCATCTCCGTTTTCATTCCCCGCAGCCACCACCACGGTCACGCCATCGGAAACTAATGCATCGATTGATTCCTTCTCCGATGGCGATTGGCCAGCCCCTGAGAAACCCACGTTGACCACCGCTGGCCTGAGACCATTCGTCAAAACCCACTGCTCTGCAGCGACGGACCAAGCGGTGTAGCCGTCAGCATTGGCATCGAGTACCTTCATCGACCAGAGGGTCGCTCCATCCGCGACGCCATATGTCGAGGCCCCCACCACGCCGGCGCTTGCGGTTCCGTGCCCATGGTCGTCTGCAGAGCACGTCGTGCTGTCTGGGAGGCAGTACGTTAGACTTCCCGTGCTGGCCACGTCCACTCCCGCGAAGGCCCGGCCGCCGAACTGCTCGTGGGTTGTGCGGATACCAGTGTCCAGAACATACACGTTCACCCCCGCGCCCCGCCCCCGGACCACATCCGCGCTGATGTCCTGGATCCCCCACGGGTAGGTCCGCTGCAACATTCGCCTGGAGAGCATTTTTTCACTCGCGGCGATCACGGGCGCTATAGGGGAGGAGGGGGAGGGCGGGGAGAGGGCATACTGTAACGTAACACCCCCGCTGGTGCATGACGCATTGCGGCAGTGCCGGGGACGCACTGGGGGGGAGAAGCTTTGCGTTAATGGAACGGGGAGGGGGAGGGGGGAAGGGGGGGGGGGCGTGAAGGGCGCTATGGCCCAGAGAATAAAAAAGGCACTCGCCTGTCCATGGCGTGGGTGGGCTCCAAGGCCTTCCTCTCAAGAAGGTCCTCCTCGGCAAACCTCACTCGCCCCGGGATCTTCTCCAGCAGCGCCCGGAGGCCGATCATCGTCGTGCGCCCCCACACATAGAGCAGCTCACCTTTGTCTCGATCGGTGTGCTGCCCATCCTGCAATTCCCGACCAAGGAGCCGCACCTCCTCGTCCGTAGCATCGCTCTCAAGTGCAAGCATCCACGAGCGTTCCCCTTCGGGTTGGCCAGTCAGACGGCGGAGGTAAATAGGCGAGTCAGCCCCGGCAACCCTGAGGACACACAAGACGGCAACTGCCGAGAGCGAGGTCGCCGACGCTATCGAAGCCATTGCCTCGGCGTTGAGACCACAGATGGAATGTCAGATGGCTGAATTTGTCATTCAGCATGCCTGTGTGCTGAGCGGGCCACACTCGAGCAACAAACCCTGATGCTGTTGACCCAGCGGGCCGCGTGTTCTCAAGAGGAAGGCCCCACAGGCTGACGAGAGGGCACCAAGAGAACTCCAAGAGGGCCCCGCGAGAGCCGCAAAGGCCTCCAAAATAGAGGCCAGGGGATTGTGGAGTAAGCGTTCTGCCACGCGAAACTTGGGCGGTCTCACGCCTCATACTGCTTCTCATCGTCTTCCTCCTCATCCTCCTTCGTCCCCTTCCTCCGGCATCGTGAGACAAATGAGGGGATCTTGCAGGAGGGTACCTTGACAGTTTGAGGATATCTTGGAGGACAGTCCATGAACGGAAAACATATGACCCCCCGAGCATGGTCCTTGGAGTTCCAGCCCATTGCCAAGAGACGAGTCGTGACAGAAGAACGAGTTTGTGTTCTCTCTCTCTCTCTCTCGTTCTCTCTCTCTCTCTCTCTCTCTCTCTCTCTCTCCCTTCTTCCCGTTTCCCATTCACGCAAAGCCCAGCCACCGAAACCCGATGGAACGCCATGCGAACGCCTCCGCTGAGGCCATTGCTAGAACTCCGCAAAATACGGATGTCTGTAACAGGGCCCGTAGGAGCCAGTCTTTTTAGTCAGGGTTCCTCAAGCTGAATGTGCAAGGCTGTCTGCATCAACGGATCCTGAAGGAGGCTTCCTTTAGTGAGGGGTGCCTAGTGCAGGTGCCTTTGGTAAGCATTCGTCAGTAAAGATGCCTTCGACAAGGGGCCCTGAACACAGACCCCTGAAGTGAGGAATCCGTCGTGGGGATGCTCCTTGTAAGGATCCCCTCAGTACGGATCCCTGAAACACAAATTCATTGTTCATGCTTCTTGATGCGTCCATTGGCACGGGTTACTTACAAGTCGCGTCACAATTAACGTGACGAATCAATAGGCCCGACTCGAGGGACGGGAACCGGCGGTAAACCGTCAACCAGGTTACCGCCGGGGACCCTCGTAGAGCTCTGCATAGACCAGGTCGGTTCGGAGATAACAGGAGAAAAAAATTTCTGCATACAAGCTTGAAACATAAAGAATTATTTTTCGGTCGTACACAATGGTGGTTCCCCGTAGTCTTTTAATCTAAATTATGTAGCTAGGGCCCTGAGAATTACACCATCGAAAGCGCCATGATTCATAGAATAAAAATTCGAATTCGCAAAACGAATTTCAAAATCTCTCACCATCTGCGAAAAACCGACCCCAGGTTACCACATTGTCCGCCCGGGCCGGGTTGGCCAACTAGCTTCACCCCGCGTCCGAATTCCTCTAGCTCATCAATGCCGAAGAGCTCTACGAGGTATTACTCCGCACCGGTCACCACATACGTCTTACGCTGGCGCCGGCGGTGAACCGTCAACCTGGTCACCGCCGGGAACCTCGTAGAGCTCCTTTCACGTGTAAGAGTGCTCAGAGTCGCAAGAGAGAGCTTCTGGAAGCATTTCTCGAAAAAGGGAAACCTTGATTTTTTTCGTGTCAACATAAAGATGGTTCCGCCAAGTGTTTTGATAGTAAAAGTGCGCCTACAGAGCTCATACTAAGACAGAGAAGCTCTCATTGTCGTTTCCAGCTGCGGAAAATCTGTTTTCTAAACATGAATTGTCAAATATCTTGAAAAATTGCAAAACCACCGACAAGTTGTCACATTGTCTCTTTTGGTCGGGTCGGCAAACTAGCTCCACCCCGCGCCGGAACTGGGCGCCGGCGGTAAACCGTCAACCTTCCTTACCGCCGGGGGACTCGTAGAGCTTCCTGACAGTATATAGTGTGAAAAAAATCAAAAGAACGACTAGTTTTTCAGCCCAAGCGATTTCAGACCTCTGAAGATGACTAACCAAAAAAGAAACAGTTTCGCAACCCAATGCGAGTATCGAACCGAGTTCAGACCTCTGACAGGCGGGCGCGTCTGATGTCTGCGAATCCACATGTCATTCCCAGCCCTGCAGCTCCCCTAGAGCCCGAGTTAAGTGCAGAAAACCGACAGTATCGACTCGAAAAATTGAATAGTTTCGCGGACCTAGTTCGAGCAGCAGACCGAGTTCCGAGCTCTGGAATCGACGAACAGAGGCGCCTGATATGTGCAAATCAATATCTGTGATCCGCAGCACTGTGGCCCTCCGCCAGCACGAGTTGAGTGCAGAAAATTGAGAGCACTTCTCAAGATGATTCGGACAATACGAATAGGTTCGCGAACCTAGCTCCAGCAGGCCGAGATCAGAGTTCTCGGTTCAATGGACGAACGCGACTGATGATTCCCCATCGATGTCTGTGACAATGAGCCCTGTAGCTGCCCTAGAGCTCGAGTTAAGTACAGAAAACCGAGAGCGCCTGCCAAGACGACTCGAATAAAATGAATCGGTTTGCGGACCTAGCTCGGCTAGCAGGCTGAGTTCAGACCTCTGGATTCGACAGGCGAACGCGCCTGATAATTCTCAATGCGATATGTGCTTACCAGCTCTGTAGCTGCCCTACAGCTCGAGTTAAGTACAGAGAACCGAGAGCGTCTGTCAAGACGACTCGAATGATACGAATAGATTTGCGGACCTAGCTCGGCTAGCAGACCGAGCTCAGACCTCTCGATTTAACAGCCGAACGCGCCGGATCATTCTGAATGCGATAGGTGTGCTTACCAGCTCTGTAGCTGCCCTACAGCTCGAGTTAAGAATGAAATACCGACAACGCGTAACAAGATGACTCGAAACGGCCGTTCCCGCCGGGACGCTTTTTGGCAGTAAAAGGTACCTGATCGAGCTGAGATCAAGATGGCGAGCGGGAATAAGATCTAATATCACGGGAAAAAATACTAGAGCTCTAACGAATTGTCAAATTTCGATAACCAAATTTTCAACTGACCAAAAGTCACCAAAAGGTCCGTCGAGATTTTCCTTGCCAACTAGCTCTCCACCGCTCCGGAACTTGGAACCGGCGGTAAACCGTCAACCAGGTTACCGCCGGGAGCCTCGTCGAGCTCTTTTCTCGCACGGCGCTGCACAGAACACATGGTAGGAGCTTTTCTGAGACGCGAGCTGAAAACTCGAAACAGTATGTTTTTTAGTTGTTACCGAACGACGGTTTCGCCAAGTGTTTCGATAGTAATACTTCAGCTACGGACCTCAGAATTCATTGGCAGACGCGCCAAAACCCACTACAGGTGCGAAAATACGGGTTCTTAAAACTGGGCGCCGGCGGTAAACCGTCAACCTTTCTTACCGCCGGGGGACTCGTAGAGCTTCCTGACAATATACAATGTGGAAAGAATTTCAGAGAAGAACTAGTTTTTCAGCCCAAGCGATTATAGATCTCTCAAGATGACTCTAACAAAACAAACGAACAGTTTTCCAATCGAGCTCGAGTATGAAACCGAGTTCAGACCTCTGAATGCGACAGGCGGACGCGTCTGATGTCTGCGGATCGATTCCTGTGGTTACCAGCTCTGCAGCCCCCCATACGGCCTAGGTTAAGTGCAGAAAACCGAGAGTACCTCTCAGGATGACTCGAATAATACAACAGTTTCGCGGATCTCGTTCGAGCAGCAGACCGAGTTCCGAGCTCTCGATTCGACGAACGGACGCGCCTGATGTCTCGAAATCGATTCCTGTGACCAGCAGCACTGTAGCCCTCCCCCAGCATGATTTAAGTACAGAAAACCGAGAGCACTTCTCAAGATGACTCGAACAATACCAATGGGTTCGCGAACCTAGCTCGGGGAGCAGGCCGAGTTCAGAGCTCTTGATTCAACAGACGAACGCGCCTGATAATTCTCAATCGATGTCTGTGATTATGAGCTCTGCGGCTGCCCTACAGATCGAGTTAGGTACGAAAAACCGAGAGCGTCTGCTACAATGACTCGAATAATACGAATAGGTTTGCGACCCTAGCTCGGCTAGCAGACCGAGTTCAGACCTCTGGATTCAACAGGCGAACGCGCCTGATCATTCTGAATGCATAAGTTGACCAGCTCTGTAGTTGTGCTAAAGCTCGAGTTAACTTGGCAAAACCGACAGCGCATATCAAGATGACTCGAAATGGTCGTTCCCGCCGGGACGCTTTTTGGCCTTCAAAGTTACCCGATCGAGCTGAGATCCAGATGGCGAGCGGGAATAAGATCGAATATCACGGGAAAAAATACTAGAGCTGTAACGAATGATCAAATTTTGAGAACAAAATTTTCAATTGACCAAAAGTCAGCAAAAGGTCCGTCGAGATTTTCCTTGCCAACTAGCTCTCCAGCGCTCCGGAATTACTCGTAAGCTTCCAGCAATAACTTGCTAAGGGAAGCTCTACGAGTTACGAATGTTCAAATCTCTCACAAAGTTCGTCCAACCGACCCAAAGTTCGCGCATTGTCCGTCGGGGCCGGGTCGGCCAACTAGCTCCACCCCGCGCCCGAATTCCTCTAGCTCATCGATGCCGAAGAGCTCTACGAGGTATTACTCTCAAGCTTCCAGCAATAACTTGCTAAGGGAAGCTCTACGAGTTATTCCTCTAGCTCATCGATGCCGAAGAGCTCTACTGGCGCCGGCGGTGAACCGTGAATCTGGTCACCGCCGGGAACCTCGTAGAGCTTCTTTCACGCGCAAGGGTGTTCAGAGTCGAAAGAGAGAGCTTCTGGAAGCATTTTCGTGTCGACATAAAGATGGTTCCTCCAAGTGTTTTGATAGTAAAAGTGCGCCTACAGAGCTCATACTAAGACAGAGAGGCCCTCATAGTCGTTTACAGGTGCGAAAAATCAAAATGAATTGTCAAATATCTTTTGAAAAATTGCAAAACCACCAAAAAGATCTACGAGGTACACCTCAACCTCCGCCCAATCCCCGTCCACTTCCCCCTTGCTTATCCTCCTCCTCCTCCTCCTCCAGCCTCCATCCATCCACCCTCCTGCCATGCAGCCTCCTTCCATTCTCCTCCAGCCTTCATCCACTTGCTACTGGAACCGGCGGTGAACCGTCAACCTGGTTACCGCCGGGAACCTCGTAGAGCTTTTTTCTTGCACAGCGATCGTCGGAACGCATAGCGATGGACCTCAAAATGTTACTAGCAGACGCGCCATAACCCACTACAGGTGCGAAAAATCTGCTTTTTCAAAATGAATGATCAAATATCTTTCAAACTGGCGCCGGCGGTGAACCGTCAACCTGGTCACCACCGGGAACCTCGTAGAGCTCCTCTCACTAGTAAGAGTGCAGAGAATCGACGCAGAATCAAAAAATAAAGATTCTTCGAAATCTTGAAATTCGATTTTTTCGATGTCGCTCAGTTCCCGGAAGTCAACTCATGCAAAAATACATCGAGAGAGCTAAGCTGCTGTCAGAGAGGAGTTCATATGCCAATGTTCGGCGTAAAAATCTGCTTTTTCAAAATAAATGGTTGAATATATTTCAAACTGGCGCCGGCGGTGAACCGTCAACCTGGTCACCGCCAGGAACCTCGTAGAGCTCCTTGCACGCGGGAGTGCTCAGAGTCGAAAGTGAGAGCTTCTGGGGGCATTTTTCGAAAAAGGCCAAATTGATTTTTTCATGTCGAAAAAAATTGGTTCCGCCAAGTGTTTTGATAATAACTTTGTGCCTACGGAGCTCATATTAAGACGGAGAGGCCCTCACATTTGTCTCCAGGTGCGAAAAATCTGCTTTCTCAAAATGAATTGTCAAATATCTTTGAAATAATGGCAGAACCGACCAAAAGTTAACACTTTGTCCTTTCTGGCCGGGTGGGCCAACTAGCTCCAGCCCGCGCCGGAATTCCTCTAGCTCATCGATAACGAAGAGCTCTACGAGGTATTTTCAACCGACGAAAAGTCAGCAAAAGGTCCGTAAGATTTTCCTTGCCAACTTGCTCTCCAGCGCCCCGGAACTGGAACCGGCGGTAAACCGTCAACCTAGTTACCGCCGGGGCCCTCGTAGAGCTCTTTTTTTGCACAGCGATCGTCGGAACACATGGAGAAAGCTTATGCAGCAAGAAACGAAAGACTCGAAAAAACACGTTTTTCTGTTTTTATTCAACGTCGGTTCCGCCAAGTGTTTTGATAGTAATACTGCACCTACAGACCTGAAAATTTTACTGGCGGACGCGACATACCCCCTTACAGGTGAAAAATCTGCTTTCTCAAAATGAATTGCCAAATATCTTCCAAATATTCGCAAAACCACCCAAAAGTTAACACTTTGTCCTTTCTGCCCGGGTCGATCATCGAGCTCCACCCTGCGCCGGAATTCCTCTAGCTCATCGACGACGAAGAGCTCTACAAGGTATGCAACCGGCGGTAAACCGCTGGTCACCACCGGAAACCTCGTAGAGCTCTTTTCTTGCACGGCGATCGTCGGAACACATAGAGAAAGATTCTGGAGCGAGAAATGAAAAACTCTAAAAATCATATTTTTCTGTTTTTATTCAACGTCGGTTCCGCCAAGTCATTTGATAGTAATACTGCACCTATAGACCTGAAAATTTTACTGGCAGACGCGAAATAACCCACTAGAGGTGCGAAAAATCTGCTTTCTCAAAATAAATTGTCAAATATATTTCAAATATTTGAAAACCACCCAAAAGTCATCACTTTGTCCTTTCTGGCCGGCTCGACCGACTAGCTCCACCCCGCGCCGGAATTCCTCTAGCTCATCGATGCCGAAGAGCTCTACGAGGCACTGGGCGCCGGCGGTAAACCGTCAACCTTTCTTACCGCCGGGGGACTTGTAGAGCTTCCTGACAATATATAATCTGGAAAAGAATCTCAGAGAACGACTAGTGTTTCAGCCCAAGCGATTGTCGGTTCCTCCAAGTGAACTGGTACTGAAAATGGCTCCACATGGCTCAGATGCTCAGAAAACAAAGTTTATATATCGATGCTCGAAGTAAAAATCTGCTTTCTCGAAATGAATTGTCAAATATCTTTCAATGGGATCTGGCGGTAAACCGTCAACCAGGTAACCGCCGGGAGCCTCGTAGAGCTCTATTCTGGCGCGGCGCTGCTCGAAGCACACGAAAGAAGCTTTCTCAAACGTAAAGAAGAAGTATCGGAAATTGGTTTTTAAATTTTACATCTTCGCTTCGTGGGCTGCCAGACCGAGTTCGGACGTCTCGATGCGAGAAACCGCGCCGGGTGATACTAGGTCGGTTTATATGCGTGCCAGATCTGTAGCTCTTCTAAATCTTCATGGAAGGGAAACTGACAACACTCGTCAACATGATCGTATATTACAAATAGTTTTGCGGGCCTAGCTCGAGCAGCAGACCGAGTTCCTCTCGATGGGACAGACGAACGCGCCTGATGATTCTGAATCGGTTTCTGTAAGTATCAGCTCTGTAGCTGTCCTAAATCTCGAGTTAAGTAGAAAAACCGTAAACGCGTGTCAAGATGACTCGAAACGGCCGACGATTCCCTCAAGTCTTTTGATAGTAATATTAAAGCTGTAGAGCTGGAAGTTTAACTGCCAGACGCGGCATAACCCGCTACATGTGGGAAAAATATCTGTTTGTAAAACAAATTTCAAATTTTGCGCAAAGATAGAATAACCGACCCCAAGTCGTCACATTGTCTCTTAAGGTCGGGTCGGCCAACTAGCTCCACCTGCGCCCGAATTCCTCTTAGCTCATCTTGCCGAAGAGCTCTACGAGGTAAAATTCGTAAAACCACCCAAGAGTTATCACTTTGTCCTCTCTGCCCGGGTCGACGAACTAGCTCCACCCCGCGCCGGAATTCCTCTAGCTCATCGATGCCGACGAGCTCTACGAGGTACTGGCGCCGGCGGTAAACCGTCAACCTGGTTTTTGCGGACTTTGCGGTCGACTGCGCAGGCTTTCCAGCCTAGTCGGAAGCAAGGAGCGGGCGCATCGGGAGTAGGCGGAAGCCTCACCGATCCAAACGATCAGAGGCGAAAGCCAACTCTTATTAGGAGGATGAGAGGTCAAGCACACACACACGACAAACGAGGGCATGGCGTGAGTGAGCACAATCAAAATCACATCATATCCTGTCCGAAATACGCTTGCACAACCCGCGGCAAGATTATAATCGCATGCTCAACGGCCGAGACCTCGGCATCAGTCACTGTTGAAGTTGGATCAATCGAGAACGCCGCACTGTACACCTCCGTCCAAATGATCTCATGGCTGAGTGGCTGCCTTGAGAGTCTCGATGCCCTTCCAACATCTATCCAGCACCCGACTCCCACGCCGTCGCAAGAGACACCACCATCGAATCCAGCTCTGATGGCACAAACGCGAAACACCTGTTGTAACTGAGGGGCGTGAAGCCCTATCCTATCTCGAATCACTGGTGGCCCGACGCGGGCCGCATGAGTGAGTACATCTGCACGTGTGTTCCATTCCCTATATGTGTGGTCAATAATTTCCCTCCCGTGACAGGCGGGCCTAATTCCATATTTTTGACACATGTTGTCGAGTTGGTTTATCATTCTGTTGATCCTGTCTTGATACGTACGATCAAGCACCCTCCAGACACCCTGCAGCCAAGACACCACCAGAAGACTGTCCCCAGAAATATACACAGGGATCCCAAATGAGTCGAGGTCGTACTCAACCTCCTTCATATTTTGTAACGCAATACGTTTGGCCAGTTTGTCGTTGAACGCCGCAGCGCCCTCTTGGGCCCCATGGGTGCGCAGGTCGTTTTGTGCGATAGTAAGTACCTCCTGCGGGGCCCCACCTGTTGTACCGTACCCTTTTCTTTTCTGAAAGTAACTCAGCATCGTCCGTGTACACATGTGCTCGCAGAACTGAACATACGCAGCATCTGTCGGCACAAAGGACTCCCACCATTTGAGTCCGTAGAATTCGCAGAAAGAAAATAGCCAGCATCTCTGGCCGACAGCTCGACCTGAACTAACTTGTCTCCTTTTTAGCTGCGAAGCCTCTTGGAAGTGAAACATACCCCGCAAGCACTCAGACGCATCCGTCCTGAGTCTGTCCCACAAAGGGCCATGCGCAACCGTAGTCATGTGGTGATCTCTCCACGTACGTTGCGTCGAAGATATTTCCTCATGAGAAGCAGTACACATCATAGAAATGAAATCTGCAGCATCCTTCGCGGAGTTCCACACCATACGAAGAAATCTCTGCACCAAACTCGCAAATCCATAAGATCGGAATTGCTCTCTGGCCTCGTGGTACCGTCGTCGGTTCCAGTCCGCCATAGTCTCCTCCTCTCTCCTCGGCCGTCGAAACATACGGCACAAACACCATCCCTCGCAGGCATTGAGCATGTGTAGCGAGGAAGCATCCGCAGTACATGTCTCTAGACAATACAACGCCATACTCTGCACTTTGTCTTGATAACGGCAAAACTTATCACGAACAGCAACCGCTCTGTTACGAAAGAAATTCGATTGTCCAATGAAACAAGCTCGAGCCTCCTTGATGCGATATTCAACATCAGGATGAGCAGGCACTAGGTATGTGGAGAAAATCTCATGACCCAATACTTTCATACTGCCAACACGTCGAAATCTAAAGCCTTGATATCTCGAGCACGCAGGTATACACAAATCCTCGCTGGTAAGTATATGTCCGTCACCGTCCACTTTAGCATTCTCCCCACATGTCATGTACAACAGGCTGCTATCCTTCCATCTCATCCCCCAGTCATGTAGTGGTAGTGTTAGGTCGTGCATCATCTGAGCCAACATAGTTGAGGAGGCAGAGACAAGGTAGCAGTTGTCCGCCCACACAAAGTGGTTCACAGTTGTCCGTCGCTCATACTCACCACAGACGCCCTCCAGCACATACCCCACACCTCTACTGTCCCAATCCCGAAATATAGGTCCCCACATGGCACATATGATAAGATTAAATAGAAGAGGCCCCTCAGGGCCGCCCGTCCGTATGCAGACGTCCCAGTTGGTGTCGTGAATGGCCATACCCTCGACGACTAACGACCCTGTAGTGCAAACCAACGGTGATAGCAAAGCATACTGGAGATAGGCAGGAATATTGGCATGGCACATAGCACGTTTGGCGTTTAGAAGGCTGCAGTGGTCGAACGCTTGTTTGATATCGGCGTTAGCGATATGGACCGTCTGATCTTTTCCCCAGATGTCCCCGTGTTGAGCCAGAGCCTTGAGGGCCCCCACAATTTCCACCGTCTTACGTCCCTCCTGGAAGCCGTAGACGCCCAGGGGTCCCATGAGGC